>QLSS01000377.1:88422-116959 GCA_024372645.1 Trichomalopsis sarcophagae
AATTTCTCCATTCTCATCTGCAAGAAATCCAAAGAACTTCCAGTATATGCTTCTCATAGACTGAGGAACCACAAGCTTTCTGTATCTAATGTAATATTTCTCTTTTTTCTCTTTCATAAATTTGGCAAATACAGTCTGCATACCATTCTGCTTGTGATCAACGATGAATAAGTCTTAAAAAAAAAAAACAATGTTAATGCGTTTGATTATAGCCATCGTTCAAATGTATGTGCCTATTAATTGGACTATCAAATTCATACAGCTGATTCAGAACGTATTGCAAGCATTGATCCTGCATGCCATCCGGAACTTTGCTGAAAGCTTGATCAATGACTTGGATGTAATTACCAGTAGGAGTTAAAGAATTTGTGGGATTACAACCCTTTTGGACAACATCTAAGGTTTCTATTATTTTTTTGTTTAAACTGTGTAAGCTGTCATCATCTTGTTGCATTAGTTTAGATTTTTTCTTTGCAAAATCGTCTAATGGTGGCATTACAGATTTCCGAGGCAATTTTGGACCAGAGACTGCTAAAGACGAAGGATGTCGTCTCACAGAAGCAGATAATCCAGAAGAATGCTCTGCACCAGGTCCTCGTGGACTTACAGATGTCGACTGACTTGCTACTGGCTTGGCTAAAGACTTGGATTGGTGAGTAACATTCAAGGTTGATATTGGCTTCCTATGTTGATCTGTAGCAAGAACAAACATCATATCTTGATAATAAACGAATGAATATTCTTTTGCCACTGAGCCAGTTCCCACATTTTGCTCTGCATGACATTCTTTGAACGCTTCTACAAGAGCTTTCCAAGCTTTGACGATTTCTGGAACTGAAAGTAATATTCATGAATAACAGAAGCTTTGGAGATAAATATTTCATTAAAAATAAACATTTAAATTATCTTTATACATACCTGTAACTGTTATTTCAATTTCTTTTAAGTAATTTGCGAGATCTTTCAGTTTAATGATTTTCTCAGCAGTGTAACAAAATCCTTCTTCTGATTTGTCATACAAATCAGGATTGGTCATAAAAAAATTTATTACACAATCGTGTAAGTCACTTCTTTTCTGAAATTTCATTTTCTCAGCACTTCTGCACTTTTGTTAAAAGGATTTTTTTACTCTTCTAAACAGGTTATGTATATGTATATGTGGAATCAGCGGTATCGGTTGGCGGGAATTTTTTGTTTTTTGTGACATCGAAATTATTGGAATTCAATTCATTTGCTGTTGGTGTGTTTTTCAGACAAATAGATGGCGCGTCAGTCTACACACACAGCGAATACTGCAAATTATAAACAAAGTATATTGTATACTGTACATGGTCTTAAAAAAAATTATAATATTACAACCGAGCGACGTTAGGAGGTAAATCATGCTAGTATTACATTAAATATTGTAATTGTCTAATATTACTGCTGTAGTGTTTAATATTTTATCTGCTAATGCTTGCTTTTTTACAGACTACGCATATAACCTTAAAATGGGTTTCGACATCATCAAAAAGACAATCGTAAAAAAACTTCTTGAATCAGACGATTTCAAGTACTTGTATGATGATAACCGAGTTGAACACAAGAGTGGACAAGATATAAACTTTTTTGGTTTCGTTTCCTCAGAGCTGCAAAAAAATCACAATATTGTTCAGACAAGTAAGAAAAATAATACTATTTCCTATAATTATAATTATAACAGAAACCCTGGAATACTTATCGATTAATTTTTATTTTTAGATGCTGAATTGAAAAAAAATCTGGAGGAACATGAGGACACAGTTTGTAAAATTAAACTTGAAGAAGACATTACGCGAGCATATCAGTAATGCTCAGCAAAATTTTTATGAGCACATGATATTCTTAGAAGACTACATTTCTCACAAGAATGCTGATACTTTTCATACCCCCAATAGTAAAGAAATAATATTGAGATGTTACAATCAACTAATGGGGAATACCGAGGAACCAGTGGATCCAGAGATTGTACGTGCAAACCTAGCTGAACCAATTATAGAAGCGAACCACGATGAATGAAGAGATTCTGACTCTTCAGATTACCTGCAGAATTATCCAGATGTACGTTTTCTCTTTGCCAACAAAGATATTGTCGATTCCAATACAACTGTTGATTCAAACGTAAATGCTGACACAACAGTTGATGATGAAGTTTTATGTTTATCTGATACAGAAGAACTTGAAATTCTTAAGGGATATGAATATACTGTATTTGAGAAGTTGACTGCTGACACGAAGAAGGATTGTGAAGATCTACAGGTTTTGCCTCAACCTCTGATATTTGAAGAGAAAAGCGAAGAAAAAGTTATGCCTAGTGTCCGATCCAAAACTAAGTATTGCTCTTCTGAAAGCAAGCAACTAACTTTTAAAAACATTGAATCTCTACAAGTTTTGCCACATCCCTTATCATTTAAGGAAAATGCTGAAGAAAAACTTGTGTCTGTCGTTCGTTCCAAAAATGAGGACTCTTCCAAAATTTACAAATTTTCTATTACAGTCTAAATGACCCAGCATTCCGTGAAATAAAAGTTCAGCTAATTTTAAAATCAGTGAAAGAATTCATTGAAATGATTGCTGAAGAAAAAGCTGACTTTATTTAAAAAAAATATTTTATAAGATAAATTCTACATTTAGTTTATTTTCTCATGCCATTGTATAAATCATTTCAGTGACAATTCGGTTAAATTTATTTATTTAAAAATGCGTTACTTAAATAATTTGTGTAAAAAGTTTACTTAAAATAAAGTATCGCATTATATTAATTAATAATAAATGTCACTAATAATTAATATGAGACCCTTTTTCCTTTCCCAAATATTATGTATTAAAAAAAAGTTGATGCAAAAGTCTTAGCGATAAGCAATCAGTCTGATACAGTCAGATACAGTCTTTCAGATTATTCATTTTTATTTAAAAATATATATGAATTATACATGTTAGGTTTAAAGCTGTACATACATATTTCTTTACAAATTTTTATTAAGACGTACAATGATCATATATCTCTTTTTGATGCTTATATAATAATATAATAAATTGTTCAACTCTCACAATCTTTCCCACTGCCAAGGAACAGATCCTGCAGGGGATACTACATATTGACACAATTGTTCGCGAATCCTGAAGGCTTGAATATTGTTGCAGTTATTGGCACCGTTAAAGCCATGATTTTGAAGTTGAACGTTGACATGATTATCTTGTTCTTGATACCATCTGTTCATCTGACCCAGCTTTATATCAATTAAAAAATTGTGTAAGCATACAGTGCTCATTATTATTGTTTCACTTGTCGAAACTTGCCATGGAAGAGTTTTTTCATTGACAAGCCACTTCTGTGACAACTCTCCAAAAGCATTTTCTATTATAATTCTAGCATGACTTAATCTATAATTAAATATGCGCTGGGGTACAGTAATATTGTTATTCCTTAAAAATGGCTTCATTAAATATTCTTTTAGCGGGAATCCACCATCTCCAATTAAAAAGAAAGGGCAGTTAACGTTAGAACCAGGTAATAATTGTCCTTGTGGAACATTAACATTTCAATTTGCAAGAGCGATCCCTAAATCGCTGTATGCAAAAATACCTGCATCATTATTTGAGCCTGCAAAAATTTAAAATGATACAACATTACAGAAGAAATTTAGATACCAGAGATTATTCCAAAATATAATGTTACCAAAATCTCCAACATTAGCCCAGATAAAGCGCTTATCAGCATTACAGCATGCCATTAGTACTAGACTATAAAATTTTTTGTAGTTCCAAAAAAGACTTCCACTATTGGGTGGCTTTTTAATCCTGCAGTGCCTACCATCGATAGCACCTATACAATTGGGAAAATGCAGTTGATTCATAAATCCATTAGCAATATTTTGGAACTCCTCAACTGTTGGCAGACGTAAGCAGAGAGGTCCAAGTACCTCGTACAATACACGTCAAACTTCTTTAATGACAATTTCTACTGTTGATAGACCAATGTCATGAAACAAACTGATTGTCTTCGCTGCATCACCATAAGCTACATAACTAAAACAAAAAGATATATTTGTTAAAAAATTAAATTCGAACTTTAAAAAAGGGCTTGTAATGAATGTTTTATAAACTTACTTTAATGTTAATGCTAAACGTAATTCTGGTGGCAACGATGGTCGAATGCTTCTTTTTATCAGCCTATTCTCAACTAGTTCATACAGTATCGTAAATGCCTCAATATTCATCCTTGTAAATCTCTGGAAATCCCCTTCATCATTCAGTCGAAAATATTGAAAAACTCTTTCATATCCACTGTATCCTGTTAAATAATTAGAACGTATACGTGGTTTGATCCACCACCTCCTTCATCTTCTCCTTCCATTAATTTCTTGAATGTACAATATATAATCTAAAGCTACTTCAATTACTTGAATAGCCAGTCTCTCCATTTTTCTGAAATATGATTTTAACTTTTTTTATTTACATATTATACTATATAACTTGCACACTTTGGATTAAACCTGAGACACACAATTCAACTATGACTAATAAATAAAGTTATTTACCTTTATTTTAATTTAGAGGATGTTGTAGAGGATGTTCAAAACAATATTGCTCCAAAACTCCAAAATACAACCACTCATTTGTAGGTTATGTGTGGCAAATCCTATGGTTTGTTCACTCGATACCTCCTGAACGTGCAACTTTTACTCCTGTTGGATGCAATGAAAATCACTAGATTTTCAGTTGCGATTTCAACGCAGTCGCACGCGGCCGAACGCGGTCGTACGCGAACGCACGCTGCTATGTGGGAAGGGCATTAGCTGCAGGATTGTCGAGCGAATCGACGCATCGCGCTGAAAGGGAGAAACGCTCGATTTGGACAAGTTCTACACCGTGAACATAGCCGCACTATACACCTTTTTTTTTTTGACACAATGAAGTTGGCAGAGGAGTGCCACTTTAAATCCTCGAAGCCCTACACTGTTACGACACGGTGTCCGACTTGTGACTCCGCACACCCAGCCCCCTTGCAAAGCTGACGTGCAACGAAAAGCACCCGAGAGGCCGGTTCACGCGAGATTCGCCGACACCTTCCGTTGAACACTGCGAGGAAACGCCCCAGAAGGACTCCGTGCGATTGCGTCTTCGAAGAGTGTCTGCCAACACACTCTTTTGTAAGTACCGACTCTCGATACTCTCTCTCACCAGCCCTCCCTGGCTTGCTCGTGACCTTAGGCCTTTTGCGACAACGCATGCAATTTTGCACGCGAATGTACGTTTGCTATGTTGACTAATTTAGAATAAATTCAGTTCTTAATTATTACTTCATGTTCCCTTTTTCTTCTCGCACCTTGTACTAAAGATCCCTGCCGCCTCCGCGGGCACGTGTGACGCCTCACGCCACACGTGCGTTTACCTGCGCTAGTCGCTGCACCGGAGACCAGAACCTGGTCCGATGTACCTCGCTACCTAGCGAGAAACGAGACAAGGAGTCTCGATTATTATGAGGGAGCCGACAGACTGCAACGACAAACAACTCACCTCGTTATACGATATAGGTATTTCTTACATATTGCGCAAACAGCAAATAGCTGATATCTTGACCAAAGCGATTTCCTGTAACCAATTTGAAATATTGCGAACTAAATTAGGTGTAAAGAAAATGTAAAGTTTTATTGTAAATGTATAACTTATGTCATCCTCACAGTTATTTAAAGATAAACAAAGTTTTATAAAGTTCATTAATATAAGTTATGCATTTAACCGTCATTATACTCTAGATTTACTAGAAAGCGCTTAATTAGCGGGAGTACCCTATAAAAATCATCGATTGAAATAAATTAAAGTCGATTGAAATTGACTCGATTTCAAGACCATATATTGATACTAATTTTCACAATTCATCGTGATTGTTTTCATATTAAAATCGATTGAAATTGATTAAGGGCGATCAGAGGTTCAACTTTTGATATGGGTATCAAGAGTTATTTAAATATCGCGCTTTCTGTTGTAAAGAGCGGCATCTATGTGCATAGACTATGAGGCTTACAAAGCAGCATCGGCTTGAGAGCTCAGATCTCCATGAGGCGTCTTGGTATGCGTATTCACCTGCACACTTTTTGTAAATTAATAAATTAATAAAGTTTTCTCGATAAATATAGACCTATGTTCAATAATTATTCAAATGATTTTCCTTAGTCAACCGCGAGCACTTATATCCCAGGAACTTTTGTGCACTCCTGGTGTGCGGATCAGTGCGCATTATCGCCACGATTACTGGTAAGAGAGATCTTTCATGCGATAGCAAATGGCCATTTGTATATAAATTCAAGTTTTGTTATATTATATTTACATATTAAGTATTTTTTTTTATACAGGGTCAGAAAAATGTGCTGGAACGCACGCGGAACGTGCGTGAAAGTGCATTTTACGCACACTGTATCGAAAAAGTTAATTTAAATTCGACATAATGCAGTTACATTAAGAGAACAAGTCAATGTTTTTTATAAGGAAAGAAGGTAGAAACAGAACAGCGCCGTTTAAGTGAATTTGTTTTAATCATTAAACTCCCATTTCATTATTGATCAAGCACAGCTTCTACTGTTTGCATGACTGAAAAACGGAATATAAAAGTGTATAATTAATAAGGATGTCTTATAACCATGATTGTACTTTAGATACAGTGCAGCTTTAATTAAAAACCAAGGTAACGTTTGTTTGCCAGAAAATTACGCAAAAGCGATACCTAGTGCGATACGAATAATAGATATGTTTTGATAACGATACTCCTATTGTCTAAATTTATTCGTACTGCTGTTATTAAGTGCGCATACAACAAACTGACATTAAACAATGGTAAATCATTTATTTACAAAAAATGACCAAATAAATAAAATGAAAAAGTGTATGATTACTAATGATTGTGGATTAATGATGAATGACATCATACGTTCTTCCAGGATCTAATTTAGGACCATAATTATATTTTACACAAAGTACGCAACATCATGAAAAAAAAACAAGATGGCGTTCTACTTATAGAAAATTATCTGATAAATAAAATAGTAAATTGTATGATTACAGAAGATGGTGGATCAATTATTTATGACATCATACATTATTTCAAGATCAATCTTACGGCTTCTTACGAAAATATTGTTCATATTTGTTCAAAGCCACGTGCTATTGTTACGTCGGAATGAACGCAACTCACCAATATACTTACTTTTATTCGAGTTCCTATCTGCTGTTATTTATTATTTATTTAGCTTTATAAAGAAATCCCTTTTGGCTACCGCAGATGCGGTCACTGCCTTCCGGGAAAGGGAGCCGGATAACGAAATCACTTAGACGGGGTTAAGTTTTAAAGAAACTAATATAATGTATTTCACACGTGTTAGAGAAAAGAGAAAAGTACCTTGTAGTGTCTAAATTCGTAAGTGTGTGTGTGTGTGTGTGTGTAGAGATGTGAACGGCAGGAGGTTGCAGCTGTGGATCCTTGTCGCTCCTAGAGCCTAGCGTCGGTGGTTCAGTGCGGTCAAGTTGGTGTGCGTCTCGGATCCCTTCGGCTCGTTCCTCCTTCGAGCAGGTGCAGACAGATGGGCGCCTTGGAGTACTGTTAAGTTAGCCGCAAGAAGTGTTAGGACCGTGAAGTTGGCCGCAAAGCTATATATACCGGTCGGCTAACTTCGGGAGGCACATTGGGAAACACGCGTCGCAAAGCGCCCTGAAGCTAGTCACCAAGAGCCGTTTGGTCACGAGCGCGCCGTTCAAAAATTTCTCTCCGTCCTGTTATTCAAAAATTACAAATATTGATAAGGTTGCGAATAATTGTCAATTAAGCTCATAAAATTACATCTTTATACCTCTCGCATAGCTTTTTTATCGAACAAAATTCTGCAGCCGTAAAGAGCAGAAAGTTTTTAAGCTAACATTAAAGCACTTAAACTGCATTTCCTCCTACGCGTCAAACTTGTAAAAATATATATTTATTTGGGTAAAATTTGAACAGGGAAAATGATAAACATGAATTTTTGGAAGCTACAATAGAAATAGAGGGAACAAATTTGAAAGTATGACAATTACTGTGGAATTTCAAAGTTAACGTCTCACTGTGTTTATTTGATTGTTGATCACGAAGAAAAATCAATACGTGTAACTAAACATATAATCACAGGTTTAAATGATTTTAAATTGAATTGAAATATTCCGAATAAGAGCAACCCTATTTGATTAACGTTATTGTCGATGCATGCTCTATTTAATCTAATTTTTAGTACATTACGATACTACTGCGGTAAAGTAGTTACACCCTCAAGGGGACTTATGACCCTCGCTTCACTATGGTGATAACGTACCCACGAGAGTGAAAGCTATTTATCCCTAGTTCGTACGGTATTGTATGGTACATAACGTTCGTAAACCGAGATTTAGCGAGTGCATTTTTGCACGAACGACGAATGTGCGGTAAATCGAGGTTTACGCCAAGGCGTGTCATAAATGTTATTTTTTAAATTCATATTCAAATAAATACAAGCTAATTTCAAGCAAAATAATTCTATATTGTAGAATATTGAAGTGGAAAATATAGTTACATATAATATTTTCTATAAGAATCCTCTTTGTGATTTTTGATGTGAGAAATAATGCAGATAAGAAAGATGCATGGTCTATTTTCGATGTTATCATCAGCATGGTATACTTCCATAAACGGTCATAATAAATGTTAATATAATACCACTTTATGAAAATTATTATATTTTTTGCATTAACCCATTAATGTCCAAAACAGAGAAATCGTAACTCTGTTTTCAACCATAAATCTATCACATATTCCACGGATATATTCAAAGCAAACATACTTTTTCTTAAGTATTTTGTTCTCTAATTTCCATTTCTGGTATCAGAATTGCGAAGTTTTCACTTAAAAATCCAATATGGCGACGTTTAAAAAAAATGCAAAATTTCGATACTTTTTTTTTTTAATCCAATTTCTTGTTGTGTTAACGTTGAGGACGGAACTATATTTTTCAACTATGAGTGCATAAATGAGTTGTACTTTAAATTCAGTTTGGTCCCGAATCCAGAAATTCAATATGGGGCTAGAAAATGGCGCCTGAAGCGCAAAATTTTGCCCAAACTTTCACGAATTTTTTTCTCGAATATAATGTATTCGACGAAAAAATCAATAAGAATAAAAAGTGCTTAGAATCAATCAAGGAATATGTCTAAATTTTTTCACTGAGTTTTGAGCAACTTTTTTATTTTTGCCAATTGGCAATTTATGACAAATTGGAAAATTTCATCGAATCGTCTCGAAAAAATTCAGATATACTTCTTGGTCAATTCTAATTATTCTCTAACTTTTTGTTATATAACACTTTGTTTTTGAGTAAAAAATCAAAAACCTTAAAAAATTTGAGTTATGCAACTTTTGGAATTGTTTCATAAACTATATTGAATTCTCAATCGAAAAAGTCTGAATTTAATTACTATATTCAATTTGCCGAATTTTGCCAAAAGCTTTTGTAATGTTTTTATCTGAATTTCAAAATAGTGAATCATCATTGAATGTTCATGTTCTGTCGGGTTTCCTCTGGGGCCAAGTTCCACCGAGGCGACGGTGTTGATGCTGGCTCGGGAGACTCGGCATAGAGTAGGTGGCGACACGTCCGGTGCTTGACGGGAACGAGTAGGGATCTTGACTTGCTGCGCGCGCAGGTAGCGCCGCCGGCCTCGTGTCGCGCGCTATCAGCGCAGCGCCGAGTCAGTCGCATTCGAGCAGTCTTACGAGTCACCTCGTATCACAGCTCTAGCGAAACCTCGAAACGAACTTGAAACGAAACGCTTACGTCCGTCCGAACTTACTCGCATCGTCAGTGTAGTTAGGCTATTGGTGCAGTGCTTATTTTCTGGCTTTATTCTATATTTACACCTCTTAACTAATTCTCTCTTCTTCTATTGCTTGGCTTTGGGACCGCGCACGGGTCGCGAACGGAATCTCGCGGACGGGTTCGCGCGCGAGCGATACACGACACGACCGGGATCGATGGAATTGCGGCTACCCTTCCTACGAACGACTCTAGCGATCATACGACACACACACACACACACACACACGAACATTCGATTTGTCCACACTTCTCTCGACACGACTTGCAAATCTTTGTATTATTTTCGAGAGGGGTTTTATGCCGCGAGGCTTTCCCTTCTCAAGTTGAGCGATTAAACATCCTCATTTTTCGCTCAAACGAGTCTTGTTTTTTCTACCTGACTTCCCTTCCTTTATCCACACAGAAATACCTAATCAGCGGAAATCCGCATAAAGTCGCTTTTCGAGCACGTCTTTTCATGGTGCCTTCTGTGAGGTGTGGATGCAACGACGATCTCGACAAACGTCCATCTACGGTAAAGAAGCCAAGGACAAAGGGTTTTTCCGAGGCCTTCGCAAGTTCATCGCAACCACGTCGTCCCCAGGGTCATCTCCTCAGTGGCTACTTCCGCATCGGCTACTAATTGAAAGATAAGTAACATTCTTTCTGAAAATTATTTTCAATAAAGCATTTAGGGAGGGCGAGGTGTCCTCTAACAAAGAGTCCGGTCGCATAGGCTGAAACGCTGGGGTTTGCCCAGCGCTCCCTAAATCTAGTCTCGCGCGCCGTCACACCCCAATGCATACACGGCGGCGGGCCGCCTCGGCCCAGGGCGCCAGGCATAGAGATGCCGAGGATCCCGCGATCCCCTTTCCGTGTGAGCGCCACCGTGTGTTGGGGCCCGGCGGCGCTGGAGTTGAGCTCGGCTAGCTCCAGGAGCGGGTAGAGTATCGAACAGGGTCGTGGGTTATAAAACTCATTAAAGCTTGCTGCGGATATGATATGTCGTCTTTATTTCTCATTTATTCTTTTGACAACCAACGGCAACCCGCCGAGAATCTACGGCCTCTACAATCCAGAGGCACTACGCTGACTTAATTAACTATTATGCGGTGCGCCACACCGCCGGTCGAGGTCATCGTGAGGGGAAGCGAACATACGCACGCGGCCCCGCTACAATTTTTAGAAAGTCTTATCTCCCTCCGGGGAGATCACTCGCGCCCACCGAACAATCGACGCCGACGCCACGCTCGTCAGCGCGCCACCCGCCGACTTGCCGGTGCGGGCGAGTACCCGCCTCACATCTCTGGTCGTCTACCGGCCCCGACGACCAGCGCGTCCGTCGCGGCGTACTCTCGCGAGTTATGCGATTCCCCGACCCATCAAACGCTTATTTTTCCATACACCGCATCGTGCAAACCCGCTCCCTTATTTTTAATTCCCGAGAACCATTCACGATATGACGACTTCGACGCGACCGCGCGACCACACCCAGTACTCACTCGTACTTTACGCACACGCTCGTGCATCCTAAGAATTATTTAACGGTACTCTGATAAAGGACTAATCTAACCTAATCGCTAAATTACTTACTAACGGTAGCTCGGTAGTGTACAGTAATCGGTAGCTGGTTGGAGTGGCGGGAGGGACGAGGGAAATGATAGCGGGGAGGTGCGATACGGGAGGAGAACGATAGCGAGGAGATATACGCCCTACCTGGGCAACGATAGCGAGGACTTGTGCGAGAGCGAGGGCGTGGGAGAGACAAACGGTAGCTTGAGTGAGGGATAACGGTAGCGTCAAGGGAACGATAGCGAAAACGATCGAGAGCTAGGGCGTGGGACAGGCAAACGGTAACTTGAATGAAAGACAACGATAGCTTCAAGGGAACGATAGCGGAAACGATCGAGAGCTAGGGCGTGGAACAGGCAGACGCTAGCTTGAATGAAGAACGACGGTAGCGTCAAGGAAACGATAGCGAGAACGATCGAGAGCTTACATCAATCGCAACAGGCGACGAGTCCTCACGACCCTCGGCTCGCCGCCATTACCGCGTTCGTCGAGATGCATCGCGTCACACTAACCGTGTGGCGTCGCGTTCACCCGAGGCACAGCCGCACTAGTTAGTTCGCACGCTAGTACACTGTTACTTACTTGCTACGATAACGAGAGTGAAGGTGAGCTGCAATGGCGCACGGATGCGGTTGCTTCGAGGTTGATCGAGAGCTTAGGAGAGAGCGTAGGCGTCCTATCGGTAGAAGCGATGCGGAGCGAAAGAGGACGAGCTCTCCTCATGCGGCAACACATGGTCGCGGGGCCAACGCTGCGCGCGCTCCCCACGCGAACTACTCCCCCCTCTACGAGCCTACTCGTGGCTCGACCTGCCACGTTGCGCGGTTGTCGGTGCCTCGCGGCGCAAATTCTCGCTTGTAACGTGTAGTCGAACTACCACGTTACAAGGCATAAACGCGTTTTCAGGAAAGCGGCATTTTGAAGTGTAAACCCGCGAAGGCCGTGCACGTTTCAACGCGCAGCGATAGGCATTTGTTTGGCGCGCAACGGCGCCGCGGCAAGCAGCGCAGAGCAGGTTCCCGGAATTCGCGCGCGTCAAAGCGAGCGCACACGAGTTAATCGGCTTAGCAGGACGTGGGGTGAGGTAGAAGCGAATATTTTTGTTTAAGTCAGTGCATACACACTAGGTGTTATCAACATGGATGCGTTAGTGCAACGATGGAACAATCAGACCGAACATCTTAACGATTTGTTGACTGATATTTCGACCCTGATAAAGTCGAAATCCGTTTCTCTTGTCTCCGATTGTCTCGCGCTATGACAATCTGTGCGAGTTGTTTTACCAGCTAGATGCAGTCCACAAGGAAGCTGAGAGGGAAAAGTTTCAACATTTGAAGACTTTTTATTTCAGAGCGGCCACGTTCGTCCGATCCCAGGAGGAGATGCGAGGCAAGACTTCCGGTAACGAAACTACCATTCCTTTGGGACATTCTACTCTGCTCGATATCTCTCGTTTTTCGGGGTTGCCAACTATCGATCTGCCAAAATTCGACGGTTGTCTAGAGAAGTGGAACGTCTTCAAAACTACTTTCAGGAACGAGATGATGAGGCTGAACGTCGATAACATCACCGCTTTCCATTATTTGAAAAAGTCGTTGGTAGGGGCGGCGGCTAATTCCTTACATATCCTAACTCCTGGCGAGGACAGTTACGAGGAAGCTTGGACACTTTTAGGGAAGCAGTACGAGCACGTCCGGCTGATCGCGGTGTCTCACATCGATGCAATTCTTGCGTATCTTGTCTCACCGAGGCTTCGCATCGTTCGCTGAAGGAAATGGAGAATTCGGTTCGGCAGCATTTGGCGGATTTGAAAATCCTCGGGATCGCTCCTTCAGATTATGTCGTGATCCGTGCTCTCGAACGAGCTTTGCCGACCACCATCAGGGACAAGTGGATAAAGAAGACGTCCATCGATGCTATTCCCGACCTTGAGTCATTTTTCAGGTTCTTGCAGGAGACCAGTCACTACCTGTACGCACAGGAAGGTGAAGCGAAAGATGCCAAGGCGCCAGCGAAACGGACAGCAGGGCAGAGCGGAAAAGGAACTAAGTTCCGACGTATTGGCGATCAAGCTCGAGCGCTTGCAACCACGCCTACGTTGGCGTGTTACTACTGCGAAGGCGAGCATACAATCTATCGTTGTCCTACGTTTAGTAATTTGTCCGTACAGCAGCGTTGGGACGCGGTGCGGAATAAAAAATTGTGCCGCATATACCTGCGGTCGCACGAGGGTAAATGCGAAGAGCGTAAATGCAAGAAGTACGACAAAGCGCACAATTCTCTCTTACATTCTGACTCGAAGGCGAATCCCACGGCTGATAAGTCATGACTAGGAGCAGGCGTTTTTAGCACGGTGTCTAGGGCTCTTCAGTCTCAACTCATGATGAGTGCAATAGTTTTAATTAGGGATGCAAGCTGTGCATTTGTCGAAGTGCGCGCGCTCCTGGACACATGTGCAACCGCTAACTTTATGACTATCGAATTAGCCAATCGACTGCGTCTTCCAATTCGATCGTGCTCAATTCCCGTCGGTGCAATCGACGGCATGCACACCAATACCAAACACTGCGTTGACGCCTATTTCAAGTCTATTCACTCGAATTATAGCAAGCAGTTGACATTTCTAACTGTACCCATGATCACTAGCATCACCCCAGAGGAGGTTTTTCCGCGCGAGTCAATTAGTGTACCTCGTAACGTTCGTTTAGCAGATCCTCAATTCCATCTACCACGACCGGTTGACTTATTAATAGGTTCGGGAGCCACTATGTCTATGCTCTCTATAGGTCAAGTCAACCTGTCCAGGGACGGAAGCGAGCTGTATCTCCAGAAAACTCGACTAGGATGGGTAATCGGAGGATACGAACGAAAGACCCGGAAATAGGAGACTCGAGAGCGCAAGCTCTCAAGCGGTTCCGCGGGACGGAGCAAAGGTGCAACAGCTCGCCAGGTATGAGGGACGAATTCAGGCGCGTGTTTCAAGAATATATTGATTTAGGGCACATGTCGGCGGTTCTCGACGAGAGCGATTTGGCATATTACTTACCTTTTCTCGTAGTCGTGAAAGCCTTCAGCCTCACGACAAAATTCCGAATCGTTTTCGACGCGTCCGCTAAAACTACGAAGGGTTGTTCGCTTAACGATGTTCTGTATGTGGGTCCGACCATACAGGACAAACTCTATGCACATTTGATTAGATGCCGTTCACACCGATACGTGCTGAGGGCCAACATAGAAAAAATGTATCGCCAGATTCTGATTCATCCCGATGATCGACGATATCAACGTATCTTCTGGTATCGCGAGGGAAAGAAACAGGTCTTCGAGTTGAACACCGTTACGTTCGGCGTGTCAGCAGCCCCATACCTCGCGATTCGCATGATTCACCGGCTTGCCGACGATGAAAGCTCGCGATATCTCCGGGCGGCCGAGATCCTCAAGCGAGACCTCTATGTCGACGACCTTCTGACCGGCTCCAATTCCTTGCGGGACATCTTGAAGGCGCGCGATGAAATAATAGCAGCTTTGGAAAAGGGGGGTTTCAACATTCGGCAATGGGCCTCGAACCACGATCATGCGCTAGACAATCTCGACGAGAAGGTCCTAAACCTTGCTTCTAGCGACGAAACAAAAACGGTTTTAAAAACGTTAGGGGTATATTGGGCTTCTAAAAGCGATGGGCTGGCCATTGCGGTCGAGCGAATTCAGATTCCTCAGGTAGTGACTAAGCGCGTAATTCTCTCAGAAATAGCTAAGATCTTTGATCCAATAGGTTTGTTAGGACCGGTTAGTTTGCATACCAAGTGGATCATGCAGGAATGTTGGACAGCGGAGGTATCCTGGGACGAATCTGTCCCACAATTCTTATATAAGACCTGGCGTGATTTTGCGAGTCAGTTGCTTATGCTTTCCACCGTCTCTGTACCACGGCACGTCGTCATTGAAAATTCATCGCGCGTAGAGATTCACGGTTTTAGCGATGCGAGTCAGAAGGGATACGGCGCGTGTCTCTATGCTAGGTCTCTAGACGTACACGGGAAGGTTGCGGTTCGTTTAATATGTTCCAAGTCGAGAGTTGCTCCCATAAAAGCGCAGACGATTCCCAAGCTAGAGTTATGCGGCGCATTAACACTTTCTAGGCTTTTCACAGAAACTCTTCTAGTTTTAGACGTACCTGTCAAACGGGTAGTCCTGTGGTGCGATTTTACTATAGTTATACATTGGTTGCGAAAATCCCCTCAAGTTTTGAAGCCATTCGAGGCAAATCGCGTGCGAGAGATTCAGGAGTTAGGAGCACTCGCCGAATGGCGATACGTGCCAACCCATCAAAACCCAGCAGACGCCTTATCGCGTGGACAACTCCCGCAAGAATTCCTGCAGAATAACGCGTGGTTTACTGGACCCATCTGGCTACAACAAACTGAAACAGTGTGGCCCGCGAACATCATTGAACCAGTATCGGAACTTCCCGGATTGAAAAAATGGAGCATGTCTCCTAGTCGAGGCTAACACAGATCGCATGTTTCTGTCGCGATTTTCTAAGTACCGCATGTTACTTAATGTCGTTACGATTTGCATGCGATGGCTCCCTTCTGGAAAATCGTTCCGAGGGAGACCCATCTTGATCGACGAAAAACGTACTGCCGAAACCCGCGTGTTTCGAGCCATTCAGCAGGACGCGTTCGCCGATTTAATTGCATGCTTATCAAGGGATAAAAAGGTGAAGGGGTCGCACTTGGCGGCGCTTAATCCGTGTTTGGACGCGAATGGAGTTGTACGCGTAGGCGGGCGTTTAAAAAACGCTGAGATTCCTATAGCAAGTAAGCACCCTATCTTATTACCTGTCCGAAATCATGTCACAGACCTGATTATCCGAGAAGCGCATGAATCCAACTTTCATTCTGGCGTACAATCCACCCTTTTCGCATTGCGACAGCGCTTCTGGCTAGTCGATGGTAAAAATCAGGTCCGACAGCAGCGTTTTCTCATGTAGGAGTAGATTTTTTCGGACCCATCCTTATTAAGGAGAAGAAACACCAGAACCGAAAATCCATTAAGGCATACGGTTGCGTTTTCATTTGCATGGCTACGAAGGCCGTGACCATTGAGTTAACCAGCGACTTGACTACCGAAGGGTTCCTAGGCGCGTTCATACGATTCGCAGGGAGTAGGGGAATACCCTCCCACGTATATTCTGACAAAGGAACTAATTTCGTAGGCGCAAATAAGCAACTACGCGAACTCGCAAGGCTTCTCGATTCTGACGAGTTCAAATCTAAGGTAAATGATAAAGCGCTCTCTTTAAACATCCAGTGGCATTTTAACCCGCCGTTATCTCCGCACTTTGGGGGTTTGTGGGAAGCCGCCGTAAAATCCTTTAAGCATCACTTTAAACGTGTAGTAAAAGGGAAGCTGCTCACCTTTGAGGAGCTCTACACCCTGGCCATAGAGATAGAGGCGATTCTAAACTTACGACCACCATGGTCAATTCCTTCCGATCCAAACGACCCCATCGCGTTAACACCCGCTCACATCTTGATAGGTAGGCCTCTCACAGTTCTTCCCAGTACTGATTTAACATCTGTTCCATCTAACCGTCTTTCAGTCTGGAAATTCGTGACAAAAGCTCGCCAGGACTTCTGGAAGCGATGGCATCTGGAATACCTCCACGAGCTCCAACAGCGCCAAAAGTGGCACGATACCACTGGAGAATTGATCGAGGGGATGGTCGTCGTTCTCATTGATCGGAACTTACCATGTTCCCAGTGGCCACTGGCAGTCGTTCACGAGATACATCCTGGGGACGACGGGCTCGCTCGAGTCGCCACTATTCGTACTTCCAGAGGTCTTCTAAAGCGAAACATCACGCAGCTCTGTCCACTGCCGACTTCTCCAACGGAAGAAATTACATAAATTATGTAGACACTTTGTACAATCATACACAACCACACGACTATAATACATGAAGCGACACGAGCGATAATCCCGCTTGCTCGATTCCCTCGCAACGGGGGGAGTATGTTCTGTCGGGTTTCCTCTGGGGCCAAGTTCCACCGAGGCGACGGTGTTGATGCTGGCTCCGGGAGACTCGGCATAGAGCAGGTGGCGACACCTCCGATGCTTGACGGGAACGAGTAGGGATCTTGACTTGCTGCGCACTCACGCACGAGCCGCACTCGTGCAGCAGACGGCAGGCCTCAGGCCCAGGTCCAGTCCGTTGACGGTTGGCTCTCTCTCTCTCTCTCTCTCTCTCTCCCGCTTACTCGCTCTCTTCTCTCGGCTTCCGGTGGACGTCCGTCGGTGCGCCCGTCGTCGTCTCCGGGACTCCTCCCGGACCTGATAGCAGCTGTCGGCTTCGGCTCTCCCACGCCTATGTTGCTGGCTGCTCTGGTCTTCCGGATGATGGTGGCGGACTGGCCGGCCTCCTTCCTCTCGTCAGGATGGTCGCTGGCTCGTCCGGGCGTTGGCACTTCCTAGTGCCAACGCGCTGCACCTGAAACACACGCGCACTCTCGAACGCTCTTGGGAGACTCTCCCAATATCCTCTATTCGTCAACCTCCGGTCGACAAGCAGAGGAGAACGCACTAAACTCTCACAAACGTCGACGTGCTCCGTCGACAGTCGTGAGAGAACTCTCGGATTTCTCCGCTTGTTCTCGCGCTCATTCTCCTCTCGTGCTCGTCGGGCCCGCGCTTCTTGCTGGCTCCCTATTGGCTGCCAGTCCGCGCGGATAGCAAGCCGCGCATCGGCGCCCGCTGATTGGCTCGCGACATGCGGAGGATCTTTCAGCGCGCGCGCCGACGAGGCTCGCTCTCGCGCCAACGATGCTCACTTTCGCGCCGACGATGACGGTTAGCTAGCCCGTTCCCCGAACTTGAGGACAGGCCGGCGTCGACAACAACACGTCGACTCGCTTGTTTCTTCCGCGCACTCAGGGCTTGGCCGCATCGAACGAGATTCCTCGTCTCGACGCGGCTGCGACGTTTGCAACGTCGCAAGCGCAGCGCTGAGTCAGTCGCATTCGAGCAGTCTCACGAGTCACCTCGTATCACAGCTCTAGCGAAACCTCGAAACGAACTTGAAACGAAACGCTTACGTCCGTCCGAACTTACTCGCATCGTCAGTGTAGTTAGGCTATTGGTGCAGTGCTTATTTTCTGGCTTTATTCTATATTTACACCTCTTAACTAATTCTCTCTTCTTCTATTGCATGGCTTTGGGACCGCGCACGGGTCGCGAACGGAATCTCGCGGACGGGTTCGCGCTCGAGCGATACACGACACGACCGGGATCGGTGGAATTGCGGCTACCCTTCCTACGAACGACTCTAGCGATCATACGACACACACACACACACACACACACACACGAACATTCGATTTGTCCACACTTCTCTCGACACGACTTGCAAATCTTTGTATTATTTTCGAGAGGGGTTTTATGCCGCGAGGCTTTCCCTTCTCAAGTTGAGCGATTAAACATCCTCATTTTTCGCTCAAACGAGTCTTGCTTTTTCTACCTGACTTCCCTTCCTTTATCCACACAGAAATACCTAATCAGCGGAAATCCGCATAAAGTGGCTTTTCGCCCGCGTCTTTTCAGTTCATAAATCGATTTTGAAGAATCTTTAGTTTTTTCACTCTTTGTCTACTATACTGTTAGTGTTCTAAATATTAGCGTTAATATTTTACTTGTGCATTTAGCTTTTCAAGTTTTAAAATTGTAATGGCTCCAAAACGCCGGAGAAATGTAAGATCTCAATCAGAGTCTGAAGAAGGTTATTCTAATGATAACGATGATCATAATATTTTGGTACCTAATCCAGATGATTTGGGTAGTTTTGGTCAGAGTGACGAAGATTCTGGTTCTGAATCTATTGATAACTTATTACTGAGTACATACGCAGAAACTTCTAATAATTATACGAATCTAAATTGGAAAATGAATATATTTATAAATGGATCGACGGAGAAAAAAGTTATTCCTGCAAAGTTGAAAATGAAATATTATTATCTGATAGTCATAAGAAAGATATTAAAAAGATGAGTCCAGTTTACCTATTTGAGACATTTTTTTGCAAAGAAATTAAAAATTATATTATAGAATCAACTAAGATGAATAATTGCAGTCTAACAATGTCAGATTTGAATATATTTATAGGAATAATACTTTTCTCAGCATTCAATAAAAGGAAAAGTCAAAGAGATTATTGGTCTAATGATCCCTTTTTATCTAGTGATGTAGTGAAATCGGCTATGGGACGCCGTACATTTGAAAATATAAAATCTAAGTTGAAATTATCAAAACTAGGGGATGAAGATTGCAATGATAAAGCTTGGCGAGTTCGTCAAGTCATGAATCTGATTCGTAGAAACATAGAATTGTTCGGGTACTTTCAAACCGCGATATCTGTAGATGAAATGATGGCCAAATGCTACGCTAGAACTAGTATGAAACAGTTTATTCGCGGCAAACCAATTAGATTCGGTCTGAAATTTTGGGGTCTATGTACATTAGATGGATTTTTATTAGATTTTGATCTATACTGTGGGAAGAATTCAACTATTGGGGATAAATTAGCCAAATGTGCTTTAGGAACTTGGGTAGTAATAAACTTACTTGACAATTTTTTTTCAACGCTAACTTTTCGTAAAGTAGGCCTTTACCATCTATACATGGACAATTACTTCACAAGCTTAGACCTTTTTGTACATTTAAGAAAAATGGGTTTACGTTCCACTGGTAATATTAGAGAAAATAGGATAAAAGAAAAAAATTATATTGATAAAAAATTAACAAGAGGCACATACGCCACAAAGCACGATCAGAAGAGCGGAATGAATTTAATTACTATTATTGATTCTGAACCGATTTCAATAATTTCTACAGCATCTGGAGTAACACCACTGTTACCCTCGAAAAGATATTCCAAAGAAGTAAAATCAAAAATAGACATACATTTTCCTAATGCATTTCATCTTTATAATAGGTTTATGGGAGGGGTTGATGTTCATGATGGCCATTGCAATGATGTTATGCCATGCATTCGATCAAAAAAATGGACGTGGGTGGTTTTTATTAGATTACTTCAGGCCGCTGTCACCAATGCAGTAATACTTTATAATTGTGCTAATCCAAGTCACAAAAAAAGTTCAAAAGAATTTCTGATGGATATTGTGAAATACTATCTGACTAGACCTAAAGTTGATGACATTGTTCATGAAACAGTATCCCTCAAACAACAGAAGCTCTGCTGTTGCAAGCCATGTGTCATTAGGACAAACAAATTTTGCAAAAAATGCAATAATTTTTATTGTAAAACGTGTTTTATAAAAAATCATAACAGTTTCTAAAAAAAAAAAAAATAAAAATTATAAAACTATAAAAAATCAAAAACATAAATAAAACCCTAATAAAAAGCGAAAAAAAAAAAAATAAAAAGACAAGATGCTTTGACTCATTCACCTCCACGCGGTAAGTGTCGGGAAACGTTGTACATCAACGGCTAAGAAATGAGAATTTTTCAATGCGAAAATCATATCATCTGGAATGTGACAGATACTTGGGCACAAATTTTAAGTAAATTTGCTCAAAATTGACCAAAAAGTGCATATGGAACAAAAAATTTTAAAGTTTTTGATTTTTTTTTTGAATTTCAAAAAATCTTAAGAATTTTAAGGTTTTTGATTTTTTACTCAAAAACAAAGCGTTATATAAGAATAAGTTAGAGAATAAAAAGTACTTAGAATTGACCAAGAAATATATCTGAATTTTTTCGAGACGATTCGATGAAATTTTCCAATTTGTCATAAATTGCCAATTGGCAAAAATAAAAAAGTTGCTCAAAACTCAGTGAAAAAATTTAGACATATTCCTTGATTGATTCTAAGCACTTTTTATTCTTATTGATTTTTTTGTCGAATGCATTATATTCGAGAAAAAAATCCGTGAACGTTTGGGTAAAATTTTGCGCTTCAGGCACCATTTTCTAGCCGCTATACTGAATTTCTGGATTCGGGACCAAACTGAATTTAAAGTACAACTCATTTATGCACTCATAGTTGAAAAATAAAGTTCCGTCTTCAACGTTAACACAACAAGAAATTGGATTAAAAAAAAAAAGTATCGAAATTTTGCATTTTTTTTTAAACGTCGCCATATTGGATTTTTGAGTGATAAATACTGAGCCGTCCTCTCTTAGCTTCAAGCTCTGGAGCGCCTCTGTGACTTCTTCTAGTCTTAGAGACAGAATCCACCCTTTTACTTTATTCTGTTTTTTTTTCTTTTTACATACTGGTTTTTGCTTCTTTTTCTTTCTTTATTTGTTTGCAAACGCACGCTCTTAAAAACTAGCACTGACCATTGATGTCTACGCGGTCGCGTGTGTGTATGTGTGTGCAATAAACATTCTAAAACCGCTTCTTATCCTAGTGTACATACTGAAAATTCAACGTTCTATTCATCTAGTAAAATCTGAATTTTAATTTTCTAGATCTAATTTGTCTAGATTGTAATTTTTATTTATTTAAAAAAAAAAATTACAATCTAGACACACACACGTGCGCTGCTTACACGGCTTTATTTTAAATGAAAGCTAAAAGCATCCACGAAAAACTAAGAGAAAACAAACATTGAAATCTCCGCCCGATATACTGCTGCCGTTTCTCGGTGGATTGATAACTCGCTAGGTGGGTTTTGATTCGCCTGTAACTCTCCTCAAGTATTTCGCTAACAACGTGGCCCGATATACCTACCGGCCGTTTGACTTGTTTACTTCTCCGAGCTCGCCACTGCTTGACTCTCCTACAGTTCGAAGAAATATTACGGCGAATCGTTCTGTCGCTCGCACTTACAACGTTTCTACGTTGATTTTTCAATTTCTAAATTCTTAGAAATTTAAAAATCAATAACTTGGATCTCGCACGGTCTTAAGCTGCGGCGCGGTCAGTGTTTGTTTACACTCGCGTTTTCCTACTGTACCGAGCTCCCATGCGCACTCGGTGACCTGTTGTTTACAGTTCGCCACTTCAAGTTTTTGCTCGCCACGTGACCAGGTGCACACGCGCCAGCGATATTCCACGGTGCGGTCAGATACGTCTCGGACGTTAGCCAATACTGCAGCATACTCGATGATGGCCGACGTCAATCCTCGTATATAAACACGCCAATGCGGATCAACTCGTTCTTTCTTACGTCTGTAAATATCACCGCGGCAGCCTTGCGGTACCCGACAAGCTCACGGCGTCGACAGCAGGTAGGGCGCCGTCGTATCGCGGGCTGGACAGCACACGAACACAGATTTACATGCAATTAACTGGCTCAAACCGGATTAGATAAATACAACTTTTATTCAAGCAAACTGATTTTTATACAAAGTCTTTCAAGTGTGCTCCCGCACACTCAAGGTCGCGTCGCAACGCTCGTCGCGAATTATCGCTCCTGATCGCGACAGCTAATCGGACGCGCGCGCACTGACAATCGCTTACCAGGATACCTGTAGCTTCTCATTCGTGCAGTCGCAGGGCCAATCAAGTTCCGGAGAGGCGTCCCTCTCTAACTCTGGTGGATGACGGAGAGACCACGAGATAGTCTCGCCTCGCAATGTCCCGGGAAGATGCTTGCCCTTCATCATCGCCTCGGGATCGTCATCGCTCTCAAAGTTGCGCGTGCAGACGAAATTCTTTCACACATCCGTATGCTGTCGCAACGCGTGCCGCCGGTCAGCGTGCCTCTCCTTTCCCCACCATTTCCGCGATTTTGTTGTATTTTCTCTAGTTCGCGGACAATGCTGCGCTCGACGTCTAACACGAGACCGCGCTATACTTATGTCGCGGGGCTCGTTACAGCGTATATTAGTATTTTTTACTAGAAAATATAGATAATGCAGATGGGTTGAGCTTAGGTGCAGTTAAAGTAAACCCTAGATTTTTTACTACATTTCACCGAATTTGAATGAAGCCGTCGTCTTCGAACTTATAACGGTTTGATTTTCTATCTGCACTGTAAAATGTACAGACATCATCACAGTTCCTGCGGTGTAACGAAGCTGTGCTTGATACCAGCAAAGTACCAATGTCACGAGGTAATAGTAAATTCGGCTTCTTACGTTTCTTCTGTCTACTACAGTTCTGGCTACGACGCGGTTGTTGGTCGGTCGCTTTCCATCACTCTTAATGAGCCACTCTGAACGCCCGTGGCAAGCTCTAATAGATTAGTTGCCTTGCCACTATCTCAAACCTTATCGCAATAGGGAACCAACATGAAATTATCTCAATGGGGAACAGACATCATTATTGATTTTATTTACCACTGCAGGTGTTAACTACAAAAAGTAATTCGCAGTGAAATTTCAATAATTTAACGTTTTTACAATCCCTATAGAAAAAAAGTCATGAACGGATGTTGTGAAACCAAGATAGACGTTTTATAATTGGCTCATGTAGTGAGCATGCATCTAAGTCAGGAAGGCTAAACGTCTTTTAGGTTAGGGCACGCGAAGTGAGCTGTTCAAACTCTATACGTTATAATTTATAAAAGTTCAGAGATTTAAACATAACGCCATTTGGACTGCACACACTTGATTAACGTGATTGGCTTCAAAATCAATATTACGATGTTTACTTAGTACAATACATAGTATAAGACACCATATTGAACCACGTGATCAGCCATCGTTTGAATTCCCATATGATATTAAGAATATTTAAAACAATCCTACAAATAAAATTTTGCATTAAAAAATTAATTTCTTTCACCTTTGTGTATGATTTTAGTTATATTTTATTTTAAAACTAATTAAAAACTCATGTCTGATTCCTATTCATTAGTTCAGTTACAGTTGGAATTTCTATCGAAACCACCGGACTCGCTGGAGCCCAGCTTCAGCTCTGTAGGAACGCCCATTTTCTATCTCTACTTAACTAAATGTTGCCTTTCTTCAAGTTCTTTTTTTTTCTTTCTATTTTTTCTTTGGCCTAGCGCAGCTTCTCAGCCTCATAGTCAGAGTCATTTCTTCCTCTCAAACTTCACAACAAATTCGTCTTTTTTATCGGCTACGTCTCTCTCAGGGTACAATACGCTACCCAATATATGCTTTTCCTCCGGGACTTCCTCTTCAGTTGCAGCTGATACCATCACATCCAAGGCTCCTCCACGCCGTTGAGTAGCCGCCCCTTCAGCTCGTTTTCCATGGCCGTTGACAGGCTACAAAAACCAAACTTCCACAACATTGTGACGACCTGTAAACTAAAACAAAAAATCAGGCTCGATTCGCGATTTTTAAACGCTTTGACAAGGAATCCACTGTCGCAACTCCAGGACTTGGTTTTCGTTATTCTCGCATTCGAGTTTTGATCTGGTGGCGGAATAGTACTAGCTTGCCATCCGAGGACCTACTTGCTAGATCTTAAGCAAAAAAAATATGCTACTTTCCGCTTCCTTTTACATGCACTTTATAAAAACCTTACTCATTTAACCTATCCTGTGCAGATGACCACGCGTTATCACATGAAATGATGACAGTGTTATCTGCATAGGATAATATAGCGTCGTTTTGCATATCTATCAATAAGTCATTAACATTTAATATAAAAAATAGAGGGCCAAGAATGGTTCCTCGTGGCACTCCTATAGTAATTTCTTTGTATTCACTTTTGTAGTTATTTATTTTGACACATTGTTTCCTATCGGATAGATAGCTGGTCAGCAATTTTAATGCGTTTCCTCTTATACCATATCTTTCTAATTTGTCTAACAGTATATTATGATCTACTGTATCAAAGGCTTTTGCCAGGTTTAGAAACGCTGTCAAAATTGGTTTACTTTTATCTAGATTTCTATATATAATATTTGTTAGACAATTTAGAGCATCTTTTGTTCCTCTCATTCTCATAAAACCAAATTGTTTATTTGAAATTATTTTGTGCTTGATGATAAAACTATATAGTCTAAGGTATATTATTTTTTCAAAAATTTTTGCAATGTTTGAAATTAGTGATATGGGTCTATAATTACAGTTACAATTCTTGTCTCCTGATTTATATATTGGTACTATATCCGCTTGCTTCAGTACATTTGGCCATATTGATTGTTGTATACTTAGATTAAATATATACTCTAGAGGTTTTAGTAAATGCTTAGATAAAGTTTTGATTACTGTTGCACTGATATTATCAACTCCACCAGATTTCTTTTTTCATTGCAATAATTATGTTCTGAATCTCATATATATTCGTTGGATTAATAGAGATTGAGAAGTTATTTCTATCTGTTAGTTTCAATTATTCTGAGTCCATATTTTGAATTTGTTTGCTTAGATTTATTCCTACATTACAATAGTATTCGGTTATTTTAGAATTATTTAGAAATTCTTGAGTAATTGTCCTTTCAGCCAAACTGGTTTTATCAATATTTATATCACTTATATCATATTAAAGTCACCAAAAATACAATGATTTTTTATATTAGCCTGTTTTGATAAAAAATTTTTTACGGAATTAGTAAATTCAGATTTAGGTATATTATGGCACCTGTACATAGCAGAGATTCTGATTGCCCCACCAGACGCTAGAAAATTATCAGAACTCACAATACTCAATCTATCAAATACCTCTATTTTAGTTGTTTCTTGAATATTATTTTTAACATATATCATGACTCCATCAGCCTTATTGATTTTACTGTCATTATAATAGCTATTGTATCAATGTATTTGATAGTATTGAGGATATTGCAAATTCCACGTTTCAGTACACACTACTATAATTGGTTTCAACACTAAGATATCAATAAAAGACTTCAATTTTTCGTAATTCACATTTAGACTTCATATATTTACACACAATATTAGGTTCTGTTTCTTCGATATGCTTTTGTTGAATGATCTGAGGTCCTCTGCTTCACTTTCTAAACTGTATATATCTTCAAAGTTGAAATCTTGATCCATAAGTTATTCGTTAGTTCTTAGTCTATTCGCTAGACGCGCGTTAACTGAGTTAAGTGATGCCGACGACATTCCAGACGCTCGCGTTACCATAGCTTTGCTTGACGTACTTTCTGCCGTACCGGCATTTCTCGGTAATACAGGTTGCATCGTGTAATCAGTTAGATCAACGAACTTCCTTATTTTGTTCTGCAGAATAGAGCATTCGTGGCTATCTGTTGCCATATGCTCCGTATTATAATGTGTATTATACTTATTATTGCTGAATATACAATTGGGACAATTTAATTTATTACCCTTACCATCTTTCGTCTTATGATCGCCTGCATACTTTAAGCATGTTTGGCTGTTTGTACACTTAGAGCCATTATGTCCATATCTTCCACAATTAAAACATGGTTTAACATTACAGTAGTCATAGACTTTACAATTCTGATATCCCACAAACATCCTATTTTTATTTTCTCTTACATGTTGATATAATACGGCGGGAATTTCTAATATAACTGACTGTAGATTAGTTTTATAGAGTTACTGTATGAGTGCAATGCTGTACATTTCTTACTAAATTTACTGAAATTTCTTTCATTTATGTCCTCTTCAATTTTTCTTTTGTCAAGGGTCTCAAAATTATCTATTCCGACTACTTTACTTTTGGATGCTCAATTTTTTCTTTAGAAATATCACAACTAGGCTCAAGCTTTTTCTTTAACACATTATATGCTTTGCTTGCACTATCTTCAGTTAGTAAATCTACTATTATTTCGTTCTTTTTCTTAATTACTTTTTTTGCTTGTATGCTCTTGTCTTTAATGAGATAGTGGGCAACAGCTTCATTTATTTTGTCAGTAGAGTATTCTTTACTATCCTTGTTTTTGATTATAATTTTTGGAATTCTTTTTGGCTTGTTACTAGGCATGGCACTTGTAATTACTTGAGCATAGGTCTTACTTTTTGAGATATTTAATTCACTTTTTTGTTTATCCAGTAATTCTCTTAATAACTTATTTTTTTCTTACAGTTCTTTATTAATCTCTTTTAATAGGGCATTATCATGTTTCAGATTATCTTCTATTATTATACTATTCTCATCGTCACTATAGTCTTCAGAAACACTCAATTGTTCACTTGATCTAAGCTTGTGAGCTAGTTTAATTTGAGCAATGATTGTTTTGGCTCCATTAGTCAGCAGGTTTGGATTCACTTTTGAGGTTATGTCTCCTTGGTTATGTTCCGGACATAATCCTAGAACACCAATAATTTTCACTGCCCCATCTAATTTTGCAAAATCACTAGTATGATAAGCCTCTTCACATACTATGCAGATAACCGTTTTTACTTCCACTTTTGGATGGCATTTATAGAAAATTGCTATCTGCGGAGTCAACGAGCCTGCGCTCGTTTCCGCCATCTTGGACTGTTGTATTGATGTTAAACTTTTAATAATTAAAGAGCATAGGACGAGAACGAATGCAACGCATTTCGTGAAGAATTTAAAGCTTATTTCTCTGCTGGAAGAATTCCCAGTTTACTATAAGTATGGTGCATAGTGGCGCCGTTTAAAAAAAAATGCAAGGCATGCATGCAAGGTCACATTCTAACGCTTCGGGGGAAATGAATTCGGAAAGTTGGATAAAAAACGAAGGTTTTCATCGTTTTACATTTTTTTTACACGCGAAACTCAGCTGACTCAGGACTTTTGCCTTTTTTTTAAACGGCGTCACTGTGCGGCGGGTGCGATCTCATAACTAATATTTGAATCAAAGAAACATGACAAAGATACTTGTAAGATTTGCGAATATTTATGTAAGAAAAATAAAACGTTATTAAATGTTTTTTAAGTGTATTTATGTTAAACTTTTGATAAATAAAAGGTTTCATTCAAAATGATCTTAAATAATTCCATCTACCCTTTGTTTAATATATCCTTTGATAATTCTAATATTTTTTATAAGTATAATTAATATTATATGTATAAAGTGTGTAACGGGGCGATTCGACAGACTTCCGTGCGGCCGCGAAGATGCCGCACGTTACCTCGAGAAGGTCCTTTTCCGGGTCGGCGTTCCCTCGATGACGGCCGAGTGATAGGGAGCGGAGGTTAGTCGTGTTACGGACGGCGGGTGGTCGAGGGTGCTCTCCGGACACGGAGAAG
>QLSS01000378.1:0-25032 GCA_024372645.1 Trichomalopsis sarcophagae
ATTGGATTTGGTTAAGAAATGAGTTTTCGGCAGACTTTTGTCCAAAAATACCCTAAAAATTCCCACTGAGCGGTAGTCCGCCAGGCGGCGCGTCGGTGCGATAGTGGTGCCCGGAGGGGACCCCCACATGTACAGCATTGTGTACTGATTGACTTATTATTTAAGTATAATTACTGTGTAAAAAGTGTCATCGACGCACTCAAAGTCACCAATGATGAGGTTTGCACAGGTATTTCAATCTCATCAGTATGCGAGCCAGTTACTCTCAACCACCAAATTTCTCATAATCATGGTAAATCCATGATATTAAAGGTGTATGTCTCTTCTTTTGCGTTAAGACTTGTTCAATTATTTAGAAACAGACTGTCATATCAGTTTTTACTTAACAGTCTTGGTTTGGCTTTTAAACCTGAACCCTATGGCTTTGGCGTCAAAAAATGCAAGTAGCTCTGTACATGCAAGTCGAATTCATATCAGCTAGAATGAATTCAACTTAATATACTGTTTTAACATGCCAATACAAATTAAGTTGCAAAATTTCAGCCCTCTTGGTATGATAGTTTTCAAGTGGGAGCAAAATCAAATTTTATTGATTTCGATTACTTTTTTCACAATTTTATTTTGGCTCTCGTTTGAAAACTATCATACCTAGATGGGTGAAATTTTGCAACTTAATTTATGTTAGCGTGTTGTAAGAATATATTGAGTTGAATTTATTCTAGATGATATAAATTTAAGTTTAATGTATAGACCTACCTGTATTTTTGCCGCCAAAGCCATAGGGTTCAGGGTGCAAAGCCGAACTAAGACTGTTAAGCGAGAACTGAGATGGCAGGCTGTTTCTAAATAATTTAACAAGTCTTGCAAAAGAAGTCAATGCAAAAAAACAAACATCAAACTTCAATATCTGGGATTTAGCATGATTATGAGAAATTTGGTGATCGGACAGTGACTGCGCTCGCATACTGATGAGATTGAAATACCTGTTCAAACCTTATCATTAGTGACTTTAAGCATCGATGATACTTTTTACATATTAATTGCACTTGAACAACACAAAGTCAGTCAGTGCAGCATGCTTGTACATACTGTCATACATATGACAGTATGAATTTGTAAGGTTAGCTTTTCACTCTTAATGGGCACTTTGAAAATCATATTTTCCCTTTAAACTCATTCTAGATGAATTAATATGCTAAATATTCATCATTCAACATTAAATAAAACTGTCAGAACTGTAATTCTGTTTGCTATGCTATTCTGCTGTATAACATAGCAGGCAGTCTCTACAATACTCGTCATATACTTCTAGTATGCCTGTCCCTGGCCTGAACCGTACGCGCATGCGCAAAAAATTAAGAGAACTTCTGCTACTCAGGTTTCAGCGTAGAAACTATGCATATTTCTAGATGTATTCTGGGTTTCATTTCTACCTAGTCGCAAAGGAACGGGATAGAACTTATTAGACATTTGTTACCAGGAAAATGTCTCAAATATAAAATAGGGTGTCGGTAACACAGATTTCTGTAAGGTGTTTTTTTTTCAAATTAATTGCGTCTTTTTAGCGTGATCATTTTTTATTTTACTTTAAATGCGTTACATACTTCTTAAAAGGGTCAATATATTTAAAAAATTTAAGATTATTAGTTTAAATTTTTAAGGAGTATTTAAAAAAAGTTGTAATATGCGAGGCTGAGTAAAATGTTTCCTTATATTTTATCGATATATTTAATTCTGACTTAACCAAAATGTATACCTACAAAATATTTCTAATATATTTTAAGATAAGATAAATTAGGAAAATATATTAAAACAATACTTTCATATATAAAAACGGTATGTCTCGTGCCATATTATTTGTTCCACGCACTAGTTAAAAAATCTTGTGTTTCACGTACAGAATACGTACGTATTTATTAAGCCTATTTTTTCAGAAACTTTATTTTACCGCCCTATTGTCCAAAATGTTTAAGTACTGTAACGATGGTACTTCCCCTGCTCGGCTAGCAAAACAGTCGGATCCAGGATCGGAGTAGGAAAAGGTGCAAAAGGGTAAATTTGTTATTGTATTGTTTAATAATAACAATATATTTCTAATTTAATATTTAACAAACCGGGAACTCAGTTGTTAAAGCCCGACTGAAACAGAAATCATTTTGTTTCGTGTTAAAAATGCTTCGCCTTTACAATTAATAATTATTTCAACTATCGCGTTTAAAAAATTACGAGTGTACTGGCAGAGTTTCGCGTTAACAAGATTTCTACGGATGCGGTTGGCGATCGCGATCGGGTTATCGGTACGGTACGGGTTTTACAGGTCGGTGTTGGATTTTGAGGTTACGAATGCATTCGGGACGGTGGAATCGTGAGCGCACTGCTACACTGACCCGAATGTGCGGGACGACAGCAATTCCGATCGCTCTGTGTGCTCACAGCAACAAGAGACGTCTACGAACGAACACATACACACATTGTCATACACGTGCATATGTCTGTACGGACATTTTACAAAAACACTACTTCTCGACTTGCATCAAAACACACTTTCTGAATGTGTTAACACAAACTCTAAAAATTACTTTTACAAGACTCCCTTCCAAAAAAAAAAAAAAAAAAAAAAATGCAGATGACAATCAACTGATTATTAGTTGATAATCAGCTGATAACCTGCTGATAATTATGCCAAAACGTTAGCTGATTAACAGGTGATATCAGCTAAATATTTTTATTAAAGTTGATAGTTACAAAAATGCGTTTGTATGAAATGAATATTAATGATAATCAGCTGATTATCAGGTGATAATCATCAAACATTTTTTAACCTTCAGTATATTTTTTCGAAATTGATTTAAATTAATAAGATTCATACAATTCACATAATGAGGGCCGAGGTGGTTTTACCATCCAGATGATAACACCAAAACACTGGCTATGAGCAACAAAATTTTTATTTTTCAACATTTAAAAAATTTTGTATTTAAATTAATTTATTAAAAAATGGAAATTTTGTAGTTCATAGCCAGTGTTTTGGTGTTATCATCTGGATGGTAAAACCGTATTGGACCTCATTAAGTAAATTTTATAAACCCATTTTTAACTATCAGCTTTAATAAAAATATTAAGCTGATATCACCTGATAATCAGCTGACGTTTTTGCATTATTATCAGCAGATTATCAACTGATTATCAACTTATAATCAGTTGATTGTCATCTGCTTTTTTTCAATAGGGCTTCCTAAGGTAGGAAGCAAAATAAAAAAAAAATGTTTAATGTTCAATTACAAATGTGCAAAAAAATACATAAAATCTAGTGAATTAGGGTACTAGGATACTACACTAAATGGATATAATATTGGAGAGATACAAAAACAAAAGGTGTAAGCATCTTAAGTATGTCAAGCGACCCTAGACGAATAAAAAAAATACTGTGGGGTCAGAGTTTGAATAAAAAGTTCACGTATTCAAAAGTCGATAAATAAAAAATACTACTTCGGTGTCATTTTGTAATTTCAAGTTGAAAACACAGAACATGTTCAAGGTCATGGGAGGGTCAATACTTTAATACCCAATAACTATTGTCTGAGGACAGTTTTTGAAAAACCCGGATTTACCAGCTTAATGCCCCAAACAAAAATTTAACCTTGAAATTAATTGTATAGTTTACTTTGACCATTAACGCGAAAGCTCATCTGGACGTAAAATTTCGCGCTCTTTTCGAATCCGAGGTCAAAAATAGGGAACTTCGTCCAAAAACGAAAGTTGACCTCCAAATGACCTTGAAGAGGAAGTTCAAGGGCATGTTCAAGGTCATGGGAGGGTCAACACTTTAATACCCAATAACTTCTGTCTGAGGCATGGTTTGAAAAACCCGGATTTACCAGCTTAATGCCCCAAGCAGAAATTTGACCTTGAAATGACTTGTAGAGTTTACTTTGACCCCTAACGCAAAAGCTCATCTGGACGTAAAATTTCTTCTCTTCTCGAATCCGAGGTCAAAAATAGCGGGCTATATTCAAAAAACACAAGTTGATCTTCAAATGACCTTGAAAATGAAGTTTAAGGACATATTCAAGGTCACAAAAGGGTCAGCCCCTCAATACCCAACAACTTTTGTCTAAAACATTTTTTGATTAGATTGTAATTTGTCATGTTATTCAGCTGTCTAAGTTAAAATGGGACACCCTGTATATGCTGCTGACAAATAAAAAAGGTGTCTGCATAATGTTTATAAAATAATTCAAAACCTTGAAAAGAAAATGAATCAAAATCTCGTAATTTAATATTTATTCAAAATGTTTCGCGAGTCTTTTAAAATACTTTAAAATCCTTATCATGTCATAATTAACATTTAAATTTTGCTGCTTGCTTAGCGCCAACAGTTTAAAGCGTTTGTAGGTTATTCAATAAAATCTGTATTTCTGATTCGCGTTCCTTAATTCTTGTAATAGGCGTCCGATTCTCAATTAAATGCTTCGCAACAAATCCCATCACTTTTTTAAGAGAGGATGTTTAAAAATTATTATTTTATAATGTTTTTAACATTTTTCATAATATCCTATATATTATTGTAAATCAACTTAAAATGTTTCAAATGAAAAATTATGAAATATTTAAAAAATGTTTTATGATAAATTCTATAACGATTTATGTACGCATTTTATTAAAATCTGAATGCAACATTATAAAATCTTTGGAAGAAAATATATGAAACTCTTCTAGTTGAATATTTATTCAAAATATTTTAGTAGGCTTCTGAAACATGTTAAAAAATATTATTTTAAAATGTTTTCAAACATTCAATATTTTTTGTGAACAAAATTACAATGTACCTTAGCAATACTTACAAAATAATTAAAAATGTTGTTTTAGATATATTTTATAGTGATTTATGCAAATATTTTAATAAAATATTTATGTAACATTATAAAATATTTTTCACAAAATACGCCCGAATCAAGCGAAAATATACTTTGACAAAATATACAAAAATACTTTTTAATATTTTTTTACAATATTTACTGTCACATATTTTTTAAATATTTTATAAATCTTTAGGTCATATATTTTATGATAATGTTTATTTATCAGTTTTAAATTGTTTTAAAAGTGTTTTTAAAATCTTTTAAAATATTTTGTGCTATTAGGGTAAAGAAATGTTGTTGACACAAATAATTTTTCAAATTGGGCTGTTGTTGTTATTTGATGTTGTCGCTTTAACAAACTCAAATTATTTGTTTTTCTTTTTTAGTAAACCCATTTTCCATAAAAAGAATGTCAAAATACATAGTTGTTCGACTTTTGAGTTATGCTAGTCTTTGTAGGAAACGTCAATATATAGCTAAATATTGATGTTGTGTATCATCTAAACAGTGACAGCACAGTAGGGTAGAACTTTTTGTCGGATGTTATGAGTATGCTAAGCTTGAAGCTGGTCTACCTTTTGTCGCTATAAATCTCCTAAAGCATGTCGGTTCGTTGACGACCATCTCCGCCTCGTCCTCGAACTTGATGATGTTGTTGCCATAGTCGATCGCGTTTCATCTCAAACTCGTTCTCAGACTGATTGTCTGATGCAGCTGCTGCAGCTTTGCTTAAACGTGGACTTATCCATCGACTTGGCATAGAGCGCTAAATGTTGCTTGTTGGCTGTTGGAGCCGCGGAGCGTCTCCGGCAGTCGTCGTTACTTAGCAGCTGCGGCAAACTCTGCAGCACCAATGATATGTAAGGCCTTATCGAGTTCAACGAGTCGACCATGATCGTGGTGGCGTCACGGTCAGTCTCATGTTGAGATTTAAATAGTCGTAACGGAAAAAGGAAGATCTTATCGTTCATTTTCGACTTCGGAGAAACAATTGCACGTATGAGGCCTCGTCGTGTACACGAGTCAAATAACCAGCCAAGGAATTCGTTTATGCAACTGAGCCCGCAATATGTACGAGATTGACTTCTGGGTAGCGAATGCTAATTGGATCAAGATAATCTTTACCATCTAAATTTTACAACCGCTTGCAACAGCACCAAAGCTATAAAAAACATCAAGCTGATCTACGCCTTTTTTCGCCTACTGGGTGCGTAGAAAAAACTTAAAGTCTACACACAGTTCAACAATACACCTCTTCAATTACTAGTTGAGAGTTTCGTACTAAGTAGGAAAAGTTCAATAAATTTGGCGATAGTGGGAAACCGCAGCTTAGATAAATTAAAATACTTGCCAAGAGAAATTGTGTAGATTAAGTCCAATCAGCATCAGTCACACCAAGAAGGAAATTACGTCATCCAGCGTGTGAGAAAAAAATTGTAATCGTAAGTCACCTTTATACCGTAATAGAAACACCTAGTAACATCATAGAAAGTTATAATATAGCAAGCTAATCAAACAACTTAATAAATAGAATACACACTCTGTAACATCAAATTTATATCCGAAGTAAAGTGCTCTGGTCCATGCTGAATAAAAACAAACCATAACAATCAAATAAAATTAGATATTTTCTCATTTATAATAAATATTCTCAATAACCCTAAAGCACGACCTAATTCGGATTATTATCCCATCTCCAACAAGGTAAGAGACAAAGGAACATCAACTGTAAAAGGGAACAGACCCGTGTCTGCTTAAGTGCAAGAGCTAACTAAACAGCATCCGCCTTTAAACTTAACTGCGGACAGTCCGCTGTCCCACTAACATCAGCTACGCGGGCAACTTCTAACAAGAGCCATTCGATAATTTCTGTCCGCGCATAAAACTCAGTAACAATAAAACTCACCAGCCTATGCTAGTTCTCAATTAATAAATAATTATTTATACTAGCGCAGCCCGTATTCACTACGCTAAATACGGTCTTTACATTATGAAACATGCGAGGCGGACTCCAAAACGAAACGATGGTTTGGAAATTCAACTTGAGGCGTAGTCATACATAAGGTACGTGTATTTTAATTCTGAAATCAGTTTAAAAATATAACCCCTTGATCGACTTAACACCACCCAATCACCGAAATTCAGATGGTCTAAACCGAAAAAGTGAAAATATAAAAATTTTCGCAAATTAATTTTCGATTATTTATTAATTGAATCGAAAAATGAATTATAGGTATTTCGCTGAAAGAGCAATTTTTCGAGCAAAATATCATAATACTTAAAAAGATTTTATTCAAATCTTTTTTATAAAAACTTAAGTATGATACTCATAAATATTAGGTTAAAAAGTTAATTCAATGTATAATAGGTCGCGGTGCTTTCTGACGGCAAAGTGTATAAGACTTCTACTTGCCATCGGGGCGTTACCGCGCCCTTTGATAGCGATGCTAGAGTTGAGATGATTACGATACGTCAAGAAGCAGACAACGCTGGAGGCAGGTGGTACTTTGTAATTGGTAATTTTCAAATTTGTAATTAGTAATTTTCAAATTTGTAATCTCCAATTTGTCATCAACCGTCATCTAATTTGATTTATAATATATACGTTATAATATATGTATAATAATTGTACATTTTTACAGGTGACTTTGGTTATTCAGAATCACCATAGATTCTCATCGTAATGAATAAAAACAGCCAGCTTTTTCAGAATTTAAACATACTAAAATTATTAAACGTAAGCAATGCCATGTAGAGCAATTGTTCAGAATCTGGAAGGAGTTGATATGCTGTTTAAATCAAGAATCTGCGGCTTAAATTATCCGAACAGGAACAGTTTTTTGCAATTTTCTAAGGTATCGAAGGTATAATAATGCAACAAGGGGCGAAATAGCAGATTTTTCTCGCGGGTGGGATAACTGCGCAAGCAAGCAGATTTTTCGCGGGGGTGCGTTTACTACGTAAGCAAATAGATTCTTCACGAAGGCAGTCATCAGATAAGGGAAAATCTACTTTCTTTTTGGGTTGTATATAGTATTTTATTCCACTTTTGGTCGTAAATGCCAATATTTAACCCTTAAAAGTATGGTTAACACTTTTTAAATTATTTATTACTATTTTTCCATTTTTTAAATAAAATTTGCAGGAAAAATATGCTACTTTCACTACGCATTTCAGGTATAAAAAGTGTCTAATCCAGTCTAGTGTTGAATAAAGACATTAATATAAATCGTTTTGTGCTGCATAGTCTGTATAACTAATAAATTATCGACGTTGCATTTTGTCTTGTATTACAGAATGCCCATGCCTGTAGCCTCTCGGATTAATGATCATAGACCGGTAAATCCAGTATTTGTTGACGAAGATTACGTCCAAGCCGTTAATTTAAAGTTCAAATATTTTTTTTAAGTATTAGGGTTATAGAATGCTAAAGGCATGAGTATTTACAAATATGTTAATTATTGTAAAGTGGTAACGATCACAAATTTAATTATTTGTATTATTATTTGAATAAGTTTGTCAAAATAATTTATTTTTTCATATGATTCGCAATAGACCATGTCTTTTAATATGTATCTTGCACAGTATTATTATTATGTGTCAAAAAATAGTTCTTATACTAAATTTAAAATTTGTAATGTATGAAATTATTTTAGATGAACATGTTGTTTGCAAAAGACGATGTCTCTTAGTGCGTGCATTGCACAGTATTATTTATGTACTATAACGAATACTTTTTGGCTTCGGGACAGGTACGCTTCAGACTCGAGCGCGCTTAGACTGGTACCTGTTGTGTATCACGCGAGTTATAGTGTGTGTGAGAGAACTGTGAGTGTGTAGACACTGCACCTAGTGATTGTGCTGGACGATTGAGACGTCCACTGGGTTCGAGAGTTGCGAGAGGCATCATCCACAGGGAACTCTGCGTGAGTACCAGTTCTCTATCTCTCTCACTAGTTCTCACCCGTTTTCTCTCTCTCTCTCTCTCTCTCTCTCTCTCTCTCTCTCTCTCTCTCTGCACAGTTACAGATATAGCAGTACCATCTTACATCATTGCCTACTTCGACTTCCACGTTGCACTCCGTCCTACGAGAGGTGAGATAACACCCTCAGACATCCCGACTTTCGCGAAAGAGGCGCTAAGGAACTCATTTCATATTAGCGCCACATACCTTTGGAACACATTACCTTAATACATACACAATACTACTTCAATTTCACTTTTTAAACAAAAAGCCAAGCAATACTTCTACAACTTCAAAAACACATAGGAATTTCTCATCACTTTTATATACTCTCACGACTCATACCGCAACTCATTCTTTATCCATCATACACTATCAGAAATTTTACAAAATATATTCTTCAAATTTTATTCTCTATAATTTATTTGTACAACATAATGTACAGTAATAATAAAATAATTTAATCTAATTTTATTTGCCACTGATCACTTGCAAGTTGCACCTCCGTATAGATGCTCCTATATTCTGCTTTGAAACTATATATTTTCACTTTCCTTTATTCGGAAGTGTTCATTTGTGTTGCAAACTACTGCCTTTTTCCCTACTAGACAAAGATCCACACCGCCTCCGCGGACATGTGCATCACTTCATAACGCATGTACTATCATCTGCGCATTCTGCAACACGAAAGACCTACGTAAGTTCCACCACGTCTCACAGCTCGCGAGAAATGAAACGCAGCCTCAATTGTAACAAGAGAATATCGTCGTCATCCCGGCTGCATTGCACGCAGTTAATGTCCGCGAAACCGCACTGGTTCCCGAATATCCACTTCGCCATAATACCAAAAACATTATTTTCTATTTAATTAAAAGTTTATGTGGCATGCAATTTATCAATCTTTGACGAATAAAATCTTATCTCTTAAGTTTAACCTTTTGTATAGCCTTATAATTTTACTATAGTATACTGTGCAACTTATTGCACTAGTTGCCTTCACTATTTTTATCATGAGTACGAGGATAAAGTGCCACATTTTTTTTTTACGCAACGCTTTTGCTTATAACCTAATTATTTTACCTCTAACCTCATCTGATGATACAATTCGCCGTTTACCCAAGGCAAACCCGTTGCGTTATGCGGCACTATCTGAGCACGAGTAGCAAAAAATGAATTATAAAATAAAGCAATTCATTATTGATTTTATCAATTTAAAAAATTATACGTTCTTTAATTTTTAATTTGTAGCGTAAACTTTAAGTGCTATTTAAGCCACCCCAGGAATCACATAGGCCATATTTTTTTGAAGATATCGCACTCTCAATAAAGCCGTTTTCTTATCCCGGATGGAAAAACATTAGTAGTACTTTATCATGCTTTATCATAGCTTGCTGTACAATCGGTCACATGGAAGTAAGTTTTAGCACGGTTACGTACATGCTTGTATTTTTTCGTATGCTTAAGTATTGTCACGTGTGCACACACGTCACGGGTTTCGAATTACTATAAGAAGACGAATAGAAGAGTGTAATGCGGTAATGGCCGTGGCGCGACGACAGAGTGTCTGCCTTGCAAGCCAGAGGATCTTGGTTCAAGCCCGGGGTCCGTCACTTTTTCGTTGCACTCTTCACTCGTAACAGTATATTTTTATTAAATTCTGGATATTTCTTACTATCTTATGCACGATCTCCCACCGAGGGTTGCCACCTTGTCGAGGGCTTGCTTTTTAGGGCCTGGTGTGGGAGCTCGTCCTGCGAGTCTTCGTGGTCGCTTCGGCTCCGGTGACGGGAGCGTGATTTCCTGAACTCGGGTCGTCCTGGCGTGACGGCGAAATTGAGCTGATGCGATATACCGCCTCGGCGGTCCAGACAGAGATCGATAAGATTCCCAATGGACCGTGGCCCGATTTTGAAAATGGGGTCCATCGTCGTGGTAGGCAGCAACATCTTCTCAAGGGACTGGCTGGAGGAAATAATCCCCCGGCTAAGACCTTGGGAGGGTACAAAACTCCTCATGGTTGGGATGTCTGAACTTAAGAAGCCTCGAAGAGCCACTCTCCGCGTGCCTGGAAACAGGCTTGAACCGGGAGTGGTTGTGAGCCTACTAAGTCACAGGCATTCGGACCTGTTGTTTAGTAGGTAGAGGGTGCTGAGTCCGAAAGCAGGGAGGGGTCACACTGTGGAATCTTACTGGTGCTCAGCATACCCGAAATCTTGGTAAGGCTGCTCCGGCAACGCAACTTTCAACTGCACTGTGACCTGAGCTGGATTACCTTCAGGGTGGATGAGGGTCCCCCGGGGCAGCGTGAACAGAGCAACACTGTCCCGTCCTAATCACCATGGCTGGCGACGAGATAGTGTTTACTTAAATAAACTTGCATTATAGCAAAGGCGCCTCGACCGCACTGGTCAGGCGTATGGCTATGATGCATACAGGCATATGCCTAATACAAGAACCCTGGATAGTCGCGGAGGGGATCAGGAGTCTTGAAGGCGCGGGTCGGATGTATAGAGACCCCACATGCAGCGTTCCCAAGGCGTGTATACTTGTTAAAGGTTTTGATGCTCTGCTGCTGCCGGCTTGGTGCAGCAGAGACCTTACGGCAATAAAGATCAAATTCCCTGTAGGAGGAGGAGGCTCTGAGAGGGAGGTTGTGGTGGCCTTCGGCTACTTCCCATACGACTCACAGGAAGAGCCCTCACCAAGGGAGGTACAAGATCTTGTTGAATACAGCAGACAGCGAAGCATTCCTCTTATACTGGAATGCGACGCTAATGCTCATCACATAGACTGGGGCAGTTCGGATACTAACGGCTGCGACGCACTGCTACAGTATCTGGTAACGACGAGTCTGTGTATTATGAAAAGGAGCAGAGAACGTACCTTCTACAATTCGGTTAGAAGTGAGGTGATTGACCTAACCCCTGTGTACAGTTGGAACGGATGGGAGGAAAGGAGGACCACAGATACATCCAATTTGACTGGAAGGAAAGATGCTGGGAAACAAGGGCCTTTAGGAATCCCAGGAAAACAGACTGGGCGTTCTTTAGGGAAAACCTTAGGAACGAGCTTCAATACTTCAAACAAAGCTTTGGAATAACGGATGAGCTTGATCACTGGGCATTAGAGCTAGGTGAGATAGTGAACATCTCTTCCAAGAGAAGCTGTCCCTGGACCATCCCAAAGGGAACATGGGGTACCCCATGGTGGAACCGAGAGCTAAAGGATATGCGACGTGAAACGGGGAGGACCTTTAACAGGGCCAAGAATACCCGCACTAGTGTCGATTGGCAGATTCACAGAGAAGCCAAGAGGTTATATAAAAACCGCATCAACGCGGTGAGAATCAAGGGGTGGTGGGACTACTGCGAGGATATTGACAGTTATCCAGACGCGGCCAGACTCCTCCGGATACTCGCGAAAAATCCTTAGGTATGGCTTGAAGCAATCAGACTGCCTACAGGAGAATACACAACCTCGGAAGAGGAGTGTTCAAAACTACTTCTGGAAGCCAACTTCCAGGGCTTTCGGTTCTCCCACGAGATGGGGCATGAGAGCTCGGGTAGGAATAGGCAGCAGAGGGCGGCATGGTATCTGGCTGCTAAGGTTGTCACACCGAAAAAGGTCCAGTGGGCCATAACGAACTTTCAACCCTTCAAGGCGCCGGGCATCGATGGTATCTACCCGGCATTCCATTAAAAGGGGCTCGAGGAACTGTTTGGCCCCTTGTTAAGCTCTTCAGAGCAAGTGTAGCTTTGGCTCATGTACCTGAAATATGGAAAACGGCCAAGGTTATGTTTATTCCTAAGGCAGGGAAGTCAAGTTACACCACCGTCAAGGATTACAGACCTATAAGTCCTAACTCCTTTGTGTTACCACACTAGAAAGATTGGTGGATAGATTTATTCAAGACGATATCCTAACTGTGCTTCCTCTTCACCCTAACCAGCATGCGTACAGAGCGGAATTCTCTACAAAGACTACCTTACACTCGGCGGTTTGCGCATTGAGGAGCAGCTGAAAAGGGGGAGGTAATGGTGGGAGTATTTCTAGACATAGAGGGCGCGTTCAACTGTTCAACTTCTATGGAAGCAGTTGTCAAAGAGGCAGGACTGCATGGGATGCCTAGACCATTAATAAAATGGCTTCAGGGCATGCTTACACGCAGGACTGTGATCTCGAGTCTCGGAACTGTAACGGTCTCCGGCAAGGCCAGTCTCCGCCCGGCATTTGGGGCCTAGTGGTAAATGGGCTACCGGAAGCGCTGAATGGGTGGGGCTGCTATGCTCAAGCCTACGCGAACGATTTCCTGATACTGATAAAAGGAAGTAAAATTGGCGCAGCCATGGACGCATTAAGAATGCACTTGCATTAAGGAAAGTGGAGAGATGGTGATGCTCGACGGGACTTTCGGTTAATCTGGAGAAAGTCGAAATGGTGATCTTCTCCCGCAAGTACAAGTTAGATACCTACAGGGCGCCCAAACATTCTGGAGTCGCCCTACAGGTAAAGGACTCAGCTAAGTACCTTGGTATTGTTCTGGATAAAAAGCTAACCTGGGAGAAGCATCTCACGGCCCAGTGCGATAAATTCCTGGTGGCTCTCTGGACATCTCGCAGAACATTTGGCAGTACATGGGGACTAAGTCCCCAGATTATACTGTGGCTATACAGGGCCGTCCTGGTTCCTCGTCTGGCCTACGCTGCGCTGGTCTGGTGGCCAAGGGCGGAACTTGCGGGTGCTAGGGTGGTGCTAGAGAAACTCAGGAGACAGATGCTAAGAGGGGCGACAGGGACCTATAGGACCACGCCTACCAAGACACTCGGAATCATTGCGAAGGTAGAACCACTCCATCTCACTATCATTGGGATGGCTGCTAAGGCAGGGCACAGACTCAATGCGTATGGTCAATGGACACAAGGCACGATGCATTCCCGGCTCCCCGGTGGGGTGGGGTCTCTTGCTGGAATTTTCCATCAAAACTGATATGATAATCCCGTGCTACTTCTTTGGAAGAAGATACGGGGTCGTCATACCGACAAGAGAAGAATGGAAGGCCCTCAGGGACAGTCTACCAGGAACTGGGGACGTCTGGTATACAGATGGCTCTAGGGCAGAGACTGGCACTGGTTCGGGGTACTACTGCCGAAGGAATGGAAGGGGAACCTTCTGTTCTCTGGGGTGGTATGCTACGGTCTTTCAGACCGAGATATACGCTATACTGTCCTGCGCTCAGAGGAACATTGATTTCGGCGCAAGGGATAGAATTATCACCATTTGTTCAGACAGTCAGGCGGAACTTGGAGCACTTATGGCTCACAGGACGACCTCCAGACTGGTCTGGGAATGCAAAGTGGTTGTAAATCAGCTGACCGCTCACAACAACAAGGTCAGGCTACTCTGGGTCCCAGGGCACACCGGGATCAGGGGTAACGAAATAGCAGATAGACTTGCAACTTTGGGAGCTAAACACCCTCCATTCGGGCCGGAGCCAACGGACGAAATCCGGGGCTGGGTTGAGAGGGAGCATACTAAAGAATGGCAAGGAACTCTAGGATGCGACAAGCCTAAGCGGTTATGGGACAAGACATCAATGTCGACTGGACCAAGTGCATCACAGGAGGCAGCAGAAATAACTCCCAACTCCTGACACAAATAGTGACCGGGCACATCCGCTTGAGGTATCACGGTCTGAAGATGGGGAAGGAGGCTACGGGTATATGTAGGTGGTGCGAGGGGGCAGAAGAAACGCCTACCCATGTACTGACCGTTTGCCCAAAATTTGAGCAACTCAGACATCAGTGCTTGGGGGAACCTATCCCCACGTACGAAGAGATTAGGGCACTCGACGCGGGAGCCATATTGACCTTCTGGAGAAGGGCAGGCTTACCTGCGTAGGGAATGCCATGACGAAGTCTGGTACAATGGGTTTACAGCCTAAGTACCAGGGATCTTGGTGGTCCCCCCTTCATAGTAATAATAATAATAATAATAATAATAATAATATGCAAGATCATCAAAAAGATACAAAATACATTCACTTAATCTTGCATAATTTTTTTCATGTACGTTTCTGTATGTTACACGAAGAATTCAGAACACTTTAGAACGTTTTTGTACCATGGGATACGTTTACTTACATACGTAATTATACGGACATATATTGAAAAGTACAGCAGCATACGGAAATTTAACTAAAAACTACAATTTTCATCACCATCTTGGAGTTAGTGCTTTTCTTTGCACTTGTCTTTTTTCAATTGGCGTCTTTTTTCCTTCTTCTTTAAATGCTTTAGAAGCTAGAACTCTCTTTTCAGAATCTTCTACAACCAAATTATTAATGTTACAGCGGGGAAAGCTACCTCGCTCGATGGAAAATACAATAGTATATTTCTTAACACGTGTATGAAAAATACCCATTTCCATGCATCTAAAGTGAATGACAAGCTGTTTATTTCGAGCGCGCGGATTGAAATGGCTATTCTCTCCCACTACAGCCATTTTCTCCTGCTACTCAAAAACACTCAAAACGGATCAAATTTTTGAATTTTTGAAAAGGAGTAGCTTACGACACAAAATACGCAATTTACCATTCACTCTTAATGCATCAAAACAGTTCTTTACAGGCACTTGTTAAAAAAAGTACAGTGTGTAATAAGGGGATACACAAAACTCATCCTTGTTAGAAATGGCCCTTCCCCCCCCTCTCCCAAGTTGCACAATATACTATTGTGTACCAAGGGCATCAAGTAGGTTATTTTAAACCTTGTGTGGAGATTGCAATACGAGTCAAGGCAAGTAGTCAGAGCCAAAGGTAAGAGTTTTTACAAGCCGAAGACGAGTACTGCAATATCCACACAAAGTCAAAAAGCCAACTCAGCCCTTAGCACACACCATAGTTTTTGTAACGCATGTATTGATTCCCGCGCTTTTTTGTGCCTATAAGCGGAACTAACGTGACTTTTTTTCGACACAGCACCTCAAAGTGGTGGGGAGAAATGCGCCGAAAGCTTATTTTGCAGATAAATAAAAATACAAAAAGCTAAAAATACTGAAGAAACAAATTCCATCAAGTAAAGTTGCCAAAAGTTAAAATTGCCGAAAACTAAGATTTGTTTCAAATTATAAAAAGTCACGAAGGGTAAAAATGCCGAAAACTAAGATTTGTTTCAAATTATAAAAATGTTGTTCATTTACCGATCAACATATATGTTTCGGCATTATTAACTTTTGGCACCCCTACCCGTAGTGAATAATTTTTCGGCACTTTTGAAAATGGAATATTCTGACCGTAGATACTTTCATCTTTCGGTAAATTTACCCTTCGGTAAGATATATTTTGCATTAATATTTATCTGCAATATTATCTTTCGTTGCAATGATCCCCACCTACCTCAAAGTATATAGTTCTTTACGCGATACCCATAGCTATATTTATATATGTGTCAGTACATGTTTTAATCATTTTTACGAATTTTTCAAAGAGCGGGTAAAAAAAGATTTTTTGCCCACTATTTTCAGGCAGGTACAAAAAGGCCACTTTAGGACCGCTTTTTTGGCCTAAAAAAGCGAAGATCATCCATGTGTTGAAAAAACATGTTTTTTTGCCATACTAGACGTTGAAATTCGTGGCACAAAATGGCAGAGACTAGGTTGATCATGAAGAAGATGTGCGTAATGCTCTGCATATAAAACAAATTTTGAGTAAGTTTGGTCACTCGGAGACCTTGCAAACCCGTTGATTAATCTAAAACACAACATTTGACGCCTTTGGTACATAAGTTTTTACTATTTTTAATTAAATTTATTATTAAAAAAGTACTTTAATTATACATATTTGTTATTTTAGACCCTCAACAACAAACAGATAACTTCAAAATCATTAATGCAGAAAAAAAACTAACTAGACAATCAGAACAAAAGAAACTGCAGCATGTAAGAGATAACTATGAAAAAATAGTTTCGATACATTCTAGATCACCACCGAGATCATCAACGTTTTCAAGATCTAGCTCTAAATCGAGTGTAAAAATTTTGAAAAATGTAGCTGTTTCAAAAGAATCTTTGAATATAAACTTTCAAAATTGCGTTACTCCAGAAAAAAAAAAAAATTTTACACCTGTTAATGTATATAACGCTGAATATGATTCATCAAGCCCATCTCATACCCCACCCATTGCATCACTTTCTAATAATTATCAGGAAGATACTCCTGGGCCTGAGAATTTGAGTCTTCGTAAATCACCAAAAATATCGTCAGAAGTTAATGCACAACCCTGTCTCCGAACGATTGATCCAGATTTTTTAAAACAGGATTATTGCTCATCAAATTTTATGGTATTTTTTACAATTATTACATTACTGAATCAATTTATTAATAACAATTTTAGGCGTATATTAGATGCATAAAAGGCTGATAATTTGTATTTGATCAAACAAAAAATAATTATAATTAATATCTTTAGTACGATATTCAGTAAATATATTATAGTTTGCAAATATAAATATTTTCTAATAACATTTTACGTTGTTCAACGTAAAATACAATTGTAACATTTCAATATATAATTCGAATGAATTTAAAAAAAAAAATTAATAAAGTTGTACAATATAAATAATTAACTAAAATGTTGATGAAATCTTACATAAATTTATGAAATATTAGAATCTCACTCGACATATTAAAAATTAATAGCTTACCATATAATATATTCAAAATGTTTAGGAAGATCAGCGAAACTCAAAAAGTGCTGTTAAATTTTTGACACTTCTCATCAACTTTATGTATTGCTTTAATATTTAAATTGATTTTTTTTACATATAATAGTACCAAGTTTACACATTTTCCATTTATGAAATACGATTATTTGTCATTTTTCATATAATTTTTAGACACTTGCACTATATAATATCGAACAAAATATGTTATTCACAAAGCATAAGCCCCCAAACCTATTGACTAAATATAAGCATTTTTTCAATTCCTGTAGTTACATATTTTATACAAACGATTTTATAATCAAATATTATATTCAAGCTATTAAAAAAAAATAATAATAATAATTTGCTCAGCCCCCCTTGGTTACTGAAAAATTGACCTTGTATTACATATTGTACATACTTAAATTATTATTTTTTAATACACGAACGTTCTTTGCGTTTTACGTATGTGTTAATCAGTATTTAAGTAACTCGTACTTGACCAGCTGGTGAAAAAATTATTTTAGCGGACGACAAAAATAGTATATTGTGTGAAGTAGGCTTTTTTAGACAGGGAGTCAAAAGTTGTTGCAGGACGAGTCGAAGCGAGGGCGTTTACGGGATGCAGACGAGTTCTGCAATACATACACGCATACAGTCAAAATTCTTGCTAGCTTTTAGTGCACACCATAGGTTTTGTAACGCATGTATCGATTTCCGTGATCTTTTGTGCCCATCAGCGAAACTAAGATAATTTTTTTGTAACACATGTTTTTCATACCTATTAAGCAGGCGTAAAGTACTAGTTTTTTATGAGCGGGTAAAAAAAGTAGACAGCTGGTAAAAAAACTTTTGTAAACTACAAATTTTAAGTTTATGAGTCTTAATTTGTAAATTTTGACACGTTTGGCTTTATAGTCATGAAAAAAAAACAAAAAAAAAAACTAATATCCATACGTGTTACAAAAAATGAAACTGTATGCTTGAAATGTGGTCAAAATCATAAAACAAGTGATTGTGATAATGAAAATGTTAAGTGCGTAAACTTTAAATTCAGTAAACTAAATACCCATCGAAATTAGAAGTAAATCACACTGCATATGACCCTAATCTCTGCTCTATCCTGAAAAAGAAAATCGGAAAGTTCATTGACTCAACGGATTATCCATTAAGCCTTTCATTACCATCACTCAACTCAATCTACAATAGTAGAAAATCTCCTACAACATATCAAATACCGGTAGTTGATAATAAGAGTTCAGAAGAATCAAGTTTGTTCTTAACCACATAGAAAACAAAATACTTCACAGCGCAGTTGATTTCTTGTTAGGGTACTTTGTATTAGAGTTTGTAAGAGTTTGTAATTTTATTTCGTTGCAATTGTGAGTAATTGTTAAATCATGCGCAAGTTGCGAGCAGACGAGCGGTCGGCGGTGTGCATGTTGTGTGCAGCGTGATGTGCGAGATTATGCACATGGTGAATGGCTGTGTAAGAGTAAAGCAAGTGTACTTGGTTGGGTGAAAATATTGTGTAAGGGTAGATGTAAGATTGGAAAATCTTTGGTTTAGAATGGAAGAGTGACTGAATTGGCATAAACGAGAGAATCTTGTTGTGAGAATCTTGAAAAATTTTGAGCAAGATTGTAGTTTTAGTTAGGAATGAAAGAGTGACTGGATGTCATGTACAAGTGAATTGTTGTAAAATCGCGAGTATGTGAGAGAGATTAAAGCCTCAAGTCAGAAATAGATGAGAGACTGTATGTGTCATGTACAAGAGAATTATTGTAAAATCGCGAGTTTTTCAGAGAGATCGAAGCCTTAAGTCAGGAATGGACGAGAGACTGTATATGTCAGGAATGGACAAGTGTTCGTTGGAAATGGCTCTGGCATCGTCTGAGGGTATACGATATGTGAGAACGGCTGGTTGTAGGAATTAAGTATGAGGAAGAGAGAGAATACTCGCAAGCTTCTCTCTAGGCACGGTCCAAGAGAGAAGGTTAGAGGTAAGTACGATAGATGATGCGTGAGGTTTAGATTTAGATTTATTTATTTTGCTGTACAATGTGTTGTACAAAATATTATAAAAAAAATAAATATGTAGTAAAGTAATAAATTATGATGTTGAGTGAGGTGAGACTGAGATGACTGTGAAGATAATAAGCTGTGTGTTTTCAAGGGTGAAAAGTAGTGTCTGTCTTGTTTCTTGAAATGTGTAATGGATCTATTGTTGCGGAACTGTGAGGGTAGTGTATTCCATAGGTATGAAGCGCTTATGTGGAATGAGTTCCTAAGTTTCTCTGTAGCGAAGGTTGGGATGTCCAAAAGTGTCACCTCACCCCTGACAGGACGAAGTGAGACGTGGAAGTCAAAATAGGCAGCGATGTATGATGATACCGCTGTGTTAAAAAGTTTTCTTAGAAAGCAAGCCATGAAGTACTTCCTACATCCGGCGGTGGTAAACCACTGCAACTCGCGTTTGTAAGGGATGATGTGCTCGTCTCTTCTTACACCATAGATGTAACGGATTCCCGTGTTTACTAATCACTGCAGTTTAGTGTCTAGTTCTTGCGTTAGGTCACAGTATACTAGCAAGCAATAGTCTATTATTGGAAAAAGAAGCGCTTGTGGTGCTCTTCCTGAAGAAGTAGGGGGAACCGAGAACAATCGCTTTGGTTTTAAGAACATTTAGCTTAAGATGATTTAGCGCAGCCCAACCCGGTATCCTATCGGCATTAGCACTCATCTGGGAACAAGAATCGAGCTCCTCAAGGTGGCATTGGCTGTAGATCTGCAAGTCATCCGCATAGGTGTGATACATTAGAGTCTAGGTAGAAACTGATGTCGTTGTTGTACAACGCAAACAACAGGGGACCCAAAACAGACTCCTGCAGCACCCCTATATTTAGGGAACGAGGGGTGGAAAGCTCGTTGTTGTCAACAATGACGACTTGTTCTCTACCGGTGAGGTAAGATGCAAGCCACTTGATGACTTGCCTAGAGAAGCAGAAAGAGGACAGCTTTCTAGGAGCTTGACGTGACACATGGTGTCAAACGCCTTGCTAAAGTCAAAAAGAATAAGAAGTGTTACCTTCTTACTGCTTATGCCAAGCCTGACATCGTCAGTTAACTTAATCGAGCCAGACTGCGTATTGTGCGGAAACCCGTCTGAAAATCGTCAATGAAGAGTTTTGACTCAAGGTACTCGGAAATCTGCATATGCACTAGTCACTCCAGCACCTTGGACAGAAAATAGAGGAGAGATCGGACGATAGTCAGTTAGAGCTGTTGGTGAGCTGACTTTGTTCAGCGCTCTAGTGACATCTTTCAGTCAGAGGGGAAGCATGACTCGCTCAATGACAGGTTGAAAATATGACAAAGTAGATGAGCGAGTATTGGCAATGCCTTGTGAATGACAACCTGTGGGATGCCATGGCTGCCTCTGGCCTGAGTGTCAAAGTACGTTACTGCAGCCAGGACGTACTTTTCCGTTATCTCCCTGAAATTAAAGTGCTCTGGGGTATCCAGACTCTCTAAAGTACGCAGAAAGTCCTTAACAGCAGAAGCGAATGGATCAAGCTTCTCAAATTCTCTCCAAATCTCGCCGACATCAGTCAGGGTTAACAGGCGTGAGTAGTAATAATTCAGCCTGGCATCCTCGACCTGTCTATGAGCATCATCCCTAGCTAATTTATAGAAATATAGGTCTAGGGTGCAATGCCCCACACACGATTCGCTGCTCGAATACAAAAATAATATAGCCAAAATCTACAATCACTCGACTATTCCCACAAAAACACATGAATGCTCTGCTACCCCGCTATGGCACATACACAACAACCCAGAGTCCCAGCAGCGGCGGGAGAGGAGCAAAACAAATATTACGCAAGAAGCTCGGCAGCGACGCAGCCCTCACCAACAATACACATACGCGCAAAGCATAAGAGCGAGCGGTGAAGCGGCAGCGGCGAAGCGTGAGCAGATTTGTTCGCCAATTTTAATATAAGTGAGAAATTCGCAAAAGTGTGCAAAATTCCGGCGGCTTAATCCGCGCTCTCTCCGTAGCTTATAAAAGGCCCTGCGCGGCCTAGTACAAGCACTAGCTCTACTGCAATTTACGCAGACTAGTCGCTACTCAATAGCACTTAAGCATTGAGTAGAAATATTGACACATATTCTGTAAAATCAAAATAGGATATAAGATAACGCAATTTAAGCGTATCTTATAAAAATTAATAGAATATGCAAAATTCAGCATACTCGATATACAAAGACCTAACGCAATTTAGGCGTATCTAAACATAAAACATAAGATATCGCAATTTACGCGTATCGCTTAGAACTACAAATAATTTACATATTAAATGTAAAAAGGCGTAATCCAATCAGATAATATTGATACTGTATACTAAAGCGTATCAAACAATAATCAAACAGATAGATAAAAACCTAATGTATAGGTTCAATCGCAATCCAAAAGTAGCACTGCTATTTATGTTTTATAATTCACTCAGTTAAATACATTTTGTCTATTAACCAGAAGAAAAGTTAACAATTATTTTAGTATATATCCCCTTTACCTGGTATCCCGGACCTGAACAACTATAATTATCAAATTATTATAATAAATAATAAATAAAATTTATTTAGAATCTGTCGTCAAAATTACGACACAGATTAAGTAAATGTTCACTACTTTTCTATAATAAAATCATTTGCAGGACCGAGAAGAGTCGTGACTGTTTCAAGGGGGAGACGTGATCTGCGAAACTATCAGTAGAGTCTGTTTCATTCTTTCAAGAGGTCACGAAGAGCTGTGGTGAATCACGGGTGACGTTTCGGTCCATGAGCCACTGTACGTAATGGAGCGAGGTGGTTAATGGCGTTAGTCAAGTTAGCGTTTAGGATGGCAATGCATTCGACAAGTGATGAAGTAGCGAGCGATGACCAGTTACATGTACCGAGAAAGTCCCTTAGCCTCTCAGCACAGATTCCCTTGTAGTATCTGTAAGAGTATGTTTTAGGTACGTGGCGTGGAATCCGTAGGTCGAGAGTGGCCGTGATAAGGTCATGTCCGTTTATGGAAGGAGTGTCTATATTCCAGTATGAGAGCAGGCGATCCTGCTCGTCAATTAAGCAGAGGTCAAGCCAGGTGTCGGACTCCTGTTTATGATGCGTAGCACCGTAGGGGACCGACTGAAGGAAGTTCCTTAATGAGGGCCTTGATGAACTTGGCATCTTCAGATGAGGAGAGTTATGTATGAGTCAAATAATTATGCATGAGTATAGTTAGTTTTTGTATGAAATCAATGCCTTGGATGAAAGGGGCATGAGGTGGACGATAAACGACGCCGACAAAGATGGGCATGACTCCCTTTGCGGAGATTTCACAGAAGAGATACTCCGGCTTTCCTGGCTTACCCGACCAGGTATCTTCAAACGATGATATGACGTTAGCTGTGAGTGAGTAATGAATGTAGAGGGCCACACCTACACCGTTCCTGTTTCTGTCCCGTCTTTATAGAGAGTAGTTGTCAAGTAAAGGGATATATTTGATCTTATCGTCTAGTCAGGTCTTAATTACAGCTATCACTTGAATAAGGGGACGAGTGGAGAAAAGCTTCACCATTTTAATGTGACCCGTAAGAGAGTTAGCATTGAAATGGCAGGCTCTCAGACCATCGGACAAAGTTACTTTGGTAGTAGATGCAAGTGTTGTGGACGGTGACGATGAAGATGATGGTGGTCTAGATGGAATGAGGCGGACACTTTTTAGTTGGTGTTAATTTGCAGCCTCCAAGCTGAGCGTGGTTAGATGAATTAATTCGTGTGACAATCTAAAAAATTCTTGAGGTCTTCATCAGATGTTATCATCACGGCACGGTCTTCATTTTTTCGTATGTAGCTTCCTTATTTTAATTTTGTCCGAAATAAGCGAGCGCATTTCCGTGACAACAACGGCCGTAGAGACAGAGACCACATTGTCCTCACGAGCAGCTCTCCTCTTGATCAGTGGTCTAACAGAGGTAATATCTCTCTTTGTTAGCTGAGCGTCTAGTGGCTTAAGGGCTGCATAAGCTAGAAGTCTAAGAGACGTGGACTGAGTAGAAGCAAACCCTGTAATGACCAGCTATGCAGAGAGTTTAGCCTGGGACGATGCTGCTCTATCCAGTTGAGTTTGAATCCTAACATTAGAATCACGCAGTTGCCGAACGGTCTCAAGGTCAAGTGCCGATGCCGAAGAAGAATCTGTAGAGGGACCAGCTTCGCAAGTAACTGTTTAAGCTTTCCTTTGATGTCGACCTGCTTAGCCCTCAGAACCGCCACATCAGCCTCCACTAACGACACCCAGTTCATTAGCCATGGAATTTTGTCCAGAGACTACAAGGATCTTTCAATCGCTGACATTCTCTCCCCTAGAAGGCGACCATTCTCCTCAGCTTCATTCTTCATGGTGTTTTGAAGTTTTTCTATAGAATCAAGTTTGTTAAGCTTTTCTAAGATTTTATTGAGAATAGCAGTATTAGTTGGCTGTGGACTGTAGGACCGTGTCGTTGATGCTGACGAGTTGTCCCCCTGAGGTTGTAACAGAGGACTTGAGCTGCGTGTTGATGGAGATGAATTCACAGTACCAGGAGGGACGATGTATAAGCCAGCAGGTCGTTACGGCAGACTTGAATTGTCTTGCCGTTATCACAAATTGGCTGCGTCGGCGTGCACCTAGGGTGATAGTGCCATCCGCATTTATCGCATTTCCGAGGATTTCTCTTAGCGATGACCTTAGTGCAGGTCTTACATGATGTAAGACCAAGGAGTTGATCTTCGGTACGTTGGTCGTCAGGCATATCGAGAAAGAAAGTTGGTGTTGGTGTACAGTAACCAGAGTAGTCTCAGTACAAAAGCCTTCAGGAAACTCTTTTGGATGCGTGTTTGCGTACGTCGTGTCAGGGCCACCTAGCGATGGAGCTGCTGTACTATACTGTAGTTCGCTGGCTCGGAGAGTGCTACCCTCTGGTGTCAGAAAAATAAAGTTCCGGCTTAGCGACGACAACGACTGGCAATGTTGTGCCGAATAAAGAGAGATAGAGATATAGCTACTCTCGTAGTCTATAAACACCGCACTGCACGATTTCACTCCACTCACGACACTGTACTGATTAAAAATACTGAGCTTGTGCCTTGCAGGTACGATGCAGATGACTGAGTCGGAGATTGGCGGAGCACAACGATAGTAGAACACGTCTCTGGATTATTAAGGTTATGTAGCACAACTTTATGCGGAAATCCTTCCCGGCGCTTAAAAAATTGCAGAAAGATTGCAGTTATTTTGGCTGATGCTTAATAGCCGTTGGGAAGACTCTTCCGCTGTAAAAGGTTACTCGAGAGAGTGAAGAGAATGTTAATAACGAGTATGAGAGAGAGGAAGAGAGAGAGAGAAAGAGAGAGAGAGAGAGAGAGAGAGAGAGAGAGAGAGAGAGAGAGAGAGAGAGAGAGAGAGAGAGAGAGAG
>QLSS01000378.1:30340-95035 GCA_024372645.1 Trichomalopsis sarcophagae
ATATATGTTTAGGCTACCTTATTTGCAATTTAAACCTTTAAATCCGAAATTCTGCTGGTTCGATCCCGTGGATCTAGACCAAAAAATTCATGGAGATGCCTTTTTAAAGTATAAAAATATTTATTAAGTTTTAGAGTGGGTCTGACCTTTTACTAGAAGTTATACATCAAACAAACATAATATATTATGATGATTAACTATAATTATATATCTAAGTACTGTACATCGATTGTGTATCTTCTATCCATCTCCAACTTCACCTCTATCGATATTCCTATTTTCTATATTTCTTATGTCTATTTCTACCTCGTTCTATATTCAGCCCTTTAATCCAGTTTTAGTTATATCTCTATCTCTATTTTCAGCCCATGGTTTCTTTATTTTTCCACGCAATCTGCATTTTCTTTCTTTTATTATTTTTTGAGTATTCGTTTTCTCTATTTCTAATTTGAATCTTAACGTATTTTGGTTAGAGTAAAAGATTTATAAGTTTATCAATTTGGCATATCCAATCACACGGCTGAATTTTATCATGATCTTTTGATAGTTATAAGCTGTAATATAGAATTGACTCCATTTAGTTATCGTTTCTTTCATAGTACGATTTAAGCCCCTTTACCACGACAAGGTAGAAGTCCTAAAAAGGGGAATTTTCTTTTTTTTGGTTTTGTATTTTTATATTTTTTAATTTTTTATTGCATTTCATTCTTTTTTGTATTATGTTTGTCGTAATTTCATTTTCACTGTGATTCGTATATTTATATACGTTTAATTTGTTATTTCTTGTATAGTTTATCGCTATAATATTTAGTTATTCCATTTCCTCAGATGTGATTATAAATTTTGTAGCTTCAGAGGTTAATTGTTGTTCAATTTTTTTTAACGTTTTCGACAACTGCTTATGACTGGGTCTGATGAAACCATAAAATAATGTATTATATCTTCATTCGTTTGAGACCTTTGGAACATCCTGCTATGTTCAGCACGAGCTTTCCGAAATATTTTGTTGGAAGCTTCCTGCGCTTCTTCAGAATAATATCCTATAGGTTTTGGAAATTCAATCATAATATCACATCCGTGTATAAGGATTTTATGTACAGATGGTGGCATTTTGTACCAGGGGTACATTTCTACACATCTTTTAGCCGTCTCTAAGCAGTAATCTTTGAATAATACTAAGTTAACTATTTTTTTACATGATATTATTTGCAGAATTACGTACAATCTAGATAAAAATTCCTCATTAACGCCTATAATTTTAGATACCTCTTTTGATTGAGCAAAGAAAGTACGCGCAACATTTCCCGTATTCGTGGTACCTGCACCTTGCTTAACTACGTCAACTGTTATTCTCAGTCTACTTCTTAACGACTTCTGAATTTCTGAATTTCTGACTTTCTCACTTTTTTTTAACTCTTTATTGACAGATCCTCTTGCTTCTCCCTTCTGAAAATCTAGATTATAAGAAATATGCAGTGCATACTCCATAAATCGAATCCAACTATGTAATATGGGAAAGCTAAATTTGTAAAATTCTGTATGACAATGAAGACCTAAGACATGATCTATATCATTCATCTTCTTAGGTCCAACTCCACAAATGTTACAGCGACTAGAAGCGTTTTGATTTGTTATAACATTGCCCGCTTTACCATCAATCAAATCTATGATATAATTTTAGACTTTGTTCAGTATTTTGGTAATATTTGTGTAGTTTTTGTTTGTAATATTATCGTTTTCTTTAGTAAATATGAAATTTATTGGACGACAATAAAACGTAGACGAAGGTTTTTCATTAATCCACAAAATTTCTTCATCAATAGTTTTGAGTTCAAGAGGTACAAAAGTTGTAATGAACACAGATGCATCTGTAAAATCTTGTGGATCATTAATTACTGTATCACTGTCACTTGAATTCAAAATCATAGTATTATTTGTAAAAGACTGCCTTGCTGTTTGCTATCCTGAGCTCCCATCCATACCCCACTTTCCTGAAAAAATAACATTTTGATTTGAAGCTTGTAATGCATCTATCTTTAATGTCATCAAAATGCTCTTTAAGATATGATCAAGCAAAGATATTATATGAACTTTGGCTCCAGAATCAGAAAAATCTATGTGTTCGGGGTAACAAGCCTTCTTGGCATCGTTAATCGACGAATAAGTTGGGTATAACGTGCCTCCATACATATCACTGGTATAATCTTGCAATTTTGTATACTTGCGTATTGATAAATCTAAATCTAGGTACATGGCTAAGGCTTTATTAATATATTGACTATCAAAGGGAGCTTCGTGTTTAATTTTAAGTGCTGTAACTAGCTCTTCTTTTGTATGTTCTTCAGCCAAGTCAATTGCTCGTCTACGTTTTGTTTTTGAAGATCCTTCTTCATAAGACAAAAGTGGTCTTCCTACTTTTTTGGAATTTAAATTTATTTTCGATTGAGATAGATTAATATTACTAACTGATGTATCTAAATTTAAAGAATCGGCATCCTTGCATTCTAAAGTAAAAGTTTTCTCAAGAAATTCTTTATATTTTGATAGAAAGATATCTTTTTTACGGGTAACGATTGCCCATTTACGTTTATATTGAATCATAAAGTTTGTCTTTAAGAATTCAAGCAATTTTTTTTCCTCATTTTCTGAAATTTTATATTTTAATTTGAGATCTTTCAAAATAAATTCAGTAGAAGACTCTGAGGGATTTTTATTATCCCATATCAAATTACAAAAATATGAATATGTTAAATGGATCGACATTTCTTGTAATAGTTAGCAATTTAAAACTTTTATTTTAATATTCAGCTTTTAAAAAGTTACATAAACATTTCTAACTTTGTTAATGGCTCAGTATTAGTATATTTAAAACAAATCAATAATAGTATATATTATCTGCAAATAACGATTATAATGAGACTTCTATTTTTAACAATTATTTACTGAAGCATTGTATATCGCCACTTTCAGAATTAATTGTCCTCTAAAATAGTAGTAATAAATAATTATATAAAATCTTCGTTTATATTGCTTTACAAGTTTATTTTTAAATTCGTATTATAAATATTTTTAAATAAATTTTCCATATGCAAACTTAAAAAAATACGTAGCCTAATCATTAAATTTATGTTATATTCAAATATTATATTTGTTACAAACAAAAAAACAAATATTATTTATAACAAATATCTGTGAAATCAAGAGCCAAAGAAATTAATATAGCAATAAGTTTGAGAATATGTTCTATAGATATCCAAATGGTCTTATGAAAATCTCACGTGATTTTCGTGTGGTAATCACGGGATTTTTTCAGTAGACAGTAATTAATTACGTGATTACTCACGTGATTATAAAGCAATGTATCTTGCGATTAATCGTAGGATTAATCACGTGACTACTCACGCAATTAATTACAGAACTAATCATTATTGCGTAACCATAATTAATTAATTTATATTTTTATTTTTTGCAAATAATGCATGTCCTCTGTTACTTCGGGAATTGTGTGAATTTGATTGTGGTATGATAAAAGAAACAAATCTTATAGGAGTGTGTATAAAAGTTAAATATTCATTTTCATAACTTTTTGATCATTATATTATGATATATTGATTGTTAACTGTTGATAGGAGTCTAGACCAATTCTGGAATTTATGTACATATTCTTATACTACTTTAACCTAGCTGTATAACTTATTTCGTAACGATAGTCTTGAAATATCCTACGTTATAAGTGTCAAATTTGTATATTAACTACTTATTAACCGTCATATTATGGTTGTTTGATGTATAACTTCTAGTAGATGGTCAGACCCACTCTAAAACTTAATACATATTTTTTTACTTTAAAAAGGCATCTCCATGAATTTTTTGGTCTAGATCAACGGGATCGAACCAGCAGAATTTCGGATTTAAAGGTTTAAATTGCAAATAAGGTAGCCTAAACATATATATATATATATATATATATATATATATATATAGTGTATTGATCAAATAATTACATAAACATTGCAGTATTCATAATGCTTGTAACTTATTATTATTTATAAATTAATATTTAAGAGTATAAAATTAAAACAATTATGTAATAAATATTCAAGCATATTTAATACATAATTGTACAGTGGTCTTTAATTGAAGGAGGCAAAACAACTGATCAAACTGTATATTAGAATTTGAGAGCTCAAAAGAAGTAAATTATGGTCATCTTTCATTAAATTATCATTAAATTAGAATTTGAGATTACAAAATAAAAATTACGAATTTAAAAATTGGCTTCTTGGTGTAAGAGAGAATAAAAATGCAACAAGATTTGATTGTTTAGGAAATTAGGAAATAAAGTTAAAAGAATTCCACAAGAATTAATTTGTAATAATGATCTGACCACAGTAATTTTTGGTCATAAAATTAATACAAATGATTTATCTTTAAGAAACGCAGAAATTGTATCACTTTTAAATTCAAATATATTAAAAATTGATGAAAATATAGTTATAAAAATTGATGGAGAAAACTTTGTCTTTTATAGTGATGATAAATTTAAAAGTGAAAAGGATGACTTATATAAAATATAAAAATCTTATAAACGCAATACTAACTTAATTTCTGAATTCGTTGTCACCAAATGGTTTATCACCACATAAATTAATCTCGAAAAAAGGGGCAATAGTTGTTTAAGAAATTTATATATCGATGGCAGTCTTTGTAATGGAACATTCTAATTTAAAATATTTAAGAATATTTATTAGTTCGAGAAATCATAACTGGTAATGTAATATCCCGCGTTTATAGTCTTAAATTATATATTTGAACATTCTGCGAACCGGCAACCGTATGAGCACGTGGAGAGTGCATACGGATCGCAGGTGCATCCGATTACGATATTGCACAACCGAGCGCCGAAAATCAGAGCAAGTAGTCTGACCTCTGTGTCAGCACTCCTCGTGCGCGAGAAAAATGACTGCAAGGCGTACGCGTCGATCCTGATTATAGCGAATGCGTAAATCGGTACCGAGGCTCTAAAAACTCCAGAGCCGATCCACGCAGCGCCTTTTTGCGTAGTGACTTACTCACTGGCGGATACAACTGATTCTAAGGTGAAGCGGCGGTGTTTGCTAGTGTTAGTGTTTGGAGCGTGCTAAATCGGTCCAACACCTTGGGAGCGTGCTAAATCGGTCCAACACCTTGGGAGCGTGCTAAATCCGTCCCTTGGCATAGCATACACCGGGGAGCCCTTTAAATACAGATCAGTGCTACAGAGAGAAGTACCCGTTAAGGACTGTAGAGTGGAATCTCCGGCATTAGCAAGAGCAGTTGACCATCCTTATTTTAAATTGCCACATACACGCCTGTAGATCGTACAGTCAGCATCTGCCACAAAGGGTGATTAGAACCATTTAAAGTGCGCAGGAATATAATAATAGTAAGTTTTTAAGATAAATCATGGGTACTTTACAATAAATAAATAAATAAGACTAAACTTACTAAATACTATTGTTAAACAACAAAATTCTAAGCTAAATATAGCGAAACTACGTCAATTATGTAAACTGAACGTCTGTGAAGGGCTCTGGGCCGATAAAAACATAACAATCAATAAGCCCGTCCTACCATTTAGTATCCTATTGCAAAATCTCACGTCAGATCTTACATAAGATCTCACCTGAAATTTTACCTGAGATCTCATGCCAAAATCTCATCTGTAATTTTGGTCCGGAAGCTGTTGGATCCTCTTATTTAATAAAAAATAAGGGTTTTAATATTGGAAGTAGCCTATAAGGAGGTGCTCCTACTCAGAAGAGTTAAAAAAACTAGGTTTCGAAGATAGAAATAATAATTTCTCATCTGAGATCTCACCTTAGATGGCACCTGAGATCTCAGGTGAGATTTTAGATGAAATATTTTTAAAAAACGAAAAAATCTCTAAAACGGTTTGTAACCTAGTTTTTTGAACTTATTTGGGGGGAGGCTCCTAGTTATAGGCGACTACCAATATTAAAAAACTCATTTTTGAATAAATGAGAGGATTCGGCAGCTTCCGGGCCATTATAACAGATTTGGCATGAGATACCATGTAAGATCTCACGTGAGATTTTGCAATAGGGTACGGTCTTTACAGTGAGTATTCTGGTAAAATCATCTTATTGCTACGAATCAATCTATGTCTATCATTAAATAAAAAATACCGTTTCGTATGATAACAGGACAATTTACGATAAGATTAGGTTTTGCTATGACTTTAAATAAAACTTAAGGTCGCTCTTTTGACAAAGTTGGAATCTATTTATGAACTCCAGTAATCAGTCGTGGTCAATTATATGTTACTTTATGAAGAGTATTCGTGTTATGTAAGAGCGGGAGGGTGAATTTTGAATTTCGGGGGCGGTCGAGGGCATGCGCGCGCTGATGTAGGCGTCTGGCGTTTGAACGGGCTCCGGTGCGCGGGAGCAGGTGCAGTTGATTTCTGACAGCTCCTCTCGAGTAATCAGTCGAAATTGCGCTTCTGTATTTCCGATTGCGAAAGCCATTTTTGTAAATTGCGTCCGAATAGAGTCGTCATCATCGTCCTTTTCAGGACGATAGACACTCTTTATTTGTATCTCGGTGATTTGCGTAGTATGTGTGCATTTTGCGTGCGGTGTGCGGATTGTGTGGATTCATCGAGTGTTGGGATTTCGGCCACGTGTGAGCTTCCTCGACGTGTCGATCTCCACCCGGCGATTGCTACCTACGCGGCAGGGCTGAAAAGTCCTGCCCGTGGTCCAGGATTGGTTCCCTCGAGACGTCGAGGCGTCCTGAGACCGAGGAAAGTGCATCCCACCAACGTGCGGCCAGGGCTTTACGTCGCGCTGTTCACGTCTCGTTGTGCGAATAAGGTAGGAGAGCTCTCCAGCGTGCGAAAAGTACCTCGCGGCGATAGAATTAAGTTACATGCGTGTCTTTTTCTGTTGTTGCCTATAATAGAGTCTCTCTTTTTTGTATATGCGTACATTGTAATTGCATTTTTCTCCTTTTATTTAGTCTATCATAGAGTGACTTTTCCCTGTATAATTTCCTTATCTCTAAAATAAAGTTATAGACTTGTCCTGGCTTTTCTCTCTACTCTGTGAGAGTTTTTACGCCGAGGCAAGTCGTCTTTTTTTCTCCCACGAAACTCGTTGTGTTTTGCGTTGATTTATTCACTCATTTCTTGTGCCTCGGAAAATAATATAGGAAAAATTTCAAAAATACGAGAAACAACTAATAAACAGATTCCAACTTGTACAATTTTCAATAATCTACGAGATGATTTACTATGTAAATCCGACAAAAACACAAAAATCGACGAAATTTGTCCCTGCCCGGAAATTACAATTAAAATCAATAAGATTCCAGTAAAAGCCCTAATTGACACTGGTAGTCAGGTTACATGTATTTCTGAAAACTTATATAATTCAAACTTAGAAAAATTTAAAAACGTTGTGACTTTGCCTACCGTAGGTACTATAATCAGATGTGCTACGGGATTAAAATCGACTCGGTTAAATAAACAATTGATGTGTCCTACACAAATAGATACTTATACAAAAGACTTGATTTTCTTGATTATTCCAAATTTAATACGAGAGTGTATTATCGGAATCGATGCAATCGAAGAACTTTGTTTCCTCATAGATACAAAATATGATGAAATAACAATTCGTATAGAGAATACAATTGAAAAAAACGTGTGCGTCACGGGACGCCCGACAGAAGTGATAACTTCATATGATATTTATAGAAACTATCAAATATAGAACTTGTTTAACGCATGATGGCAATAATAATTTTATTATTGCCATCATGCGTTAAACAAGTTCTATATTTGATAGTTTGGATCGGATCAGAGGAAACCCCAATTTCAAAGTATATAGGGTCGCGCCGTAGACAAATCGTACTTTGTACTTTTTCTTGCCAAAGCGGCGCTATCGCGCCCCTAGATAATTTAAATTTAATATTTTACTAATTCAACAGAAAAAAATTAAAACTCTTCGTTGTACTCGTATTTTTTACTTCTTTCCACCTCGCTAAACATTTTAAGTAAATATTATTCTTCTACTCGAATTTCTACATTATCTATACTTACAGTGTAGTTAATGTCAAATAATAAATCAAATAAGTAATTCTGATTTTTTTCAGAATTTTTGACGCAAATTTTAAAAATTTTTACGTCATATTTAAAATTTGCGCAGTGCTGCCCCTACAAAATTTGACGAAAAAAAATCGCGTCCGAGATACGGCGTTTCCGAAGCTGCGGCTCAGATACGGCGTTTCCGAAGCCTCGGCTGAGATACGGCGATCCCGAAGCCACCGCCGGGATACGGCGTTCTCGAAGCCGCGGCTGAGATACGGTGATCTTCCAGTCAGCCGTTGATATACAGTATGCGAAAGAGAGAGGGCATGTAGACGCGAGCGAGTGAGAGAGAGCGAGAGAGAGAGAGAACACGTGCCAGTAGAGAGAGAAGAAAGCGCGCGCAGAGTGGGGATGTCTCCGCTGAGCAGCCGTATGCGTGCGAGAGAGGAAGCAAGAGACCGCAGGGTGGGGATGTCTCCGCTGAGTCGCCGTATGCGTGCGAGAGAGAAGGCAAGAGACGGCAGGGTGGGGATAGCCAGACATAACGGCGCCGTAACGCATTCCAACCAATTCACTCCGTCCCATAAGAAGTTATCACTTCAAAAATATCTTATAAAAATCAAAATTTTATTAGAATCGAAAATGGATCATCGTTATATAGAAATAGATACAACCAATGATGTTGATCTTCACTCACCTAACCGGCCAGTACTAAACAAAGCCCGATGCCAAAAATTTTTAACTGAATTAACGAGTTCATATAATAACCGTAATTCATTAGTCGATCCTTACGATATATCCGATGAGGATATCTACCATAAACTAAAATTTTGTATAACGAAAAGTCCAGAAATGATTGATAAACTCAGATAGTTATTACTAAAATATCGAAAATTATTCTATAGGAAACCAGGCAGATTAGCATCATTCGAATACAACATCAATCAGAATGACGACCGGAGGTGCGCTCCCCGCTCGCCACAGCGTGGCGTCGGCATCGGTGGTACCTCGCTAGTCGCTAGCGGCGACGCTGGCCATCACGTGGCGCCACAGCTACTTCCGCGCCAGTGCCGGACGTGTCCTGCATCCGGAAAGATACAGTCTTCCTAGGCCTGTTGAGGGATGGACTGTCGGGGAAAGGCGGCGGCGGTGATGTTGGGGTCGCTCAGGCAGGCGGCGACGCAGCTGGTTACGACCGGGTGGATGGCGTGGGCGCTAGGTGCGCCTGCGTGGATGGCCCTGGGTCGGAAGTTGCTGGGAAAGCCGGTGAAGGCAGCCCTGCCTCGGACTTTGCTGGATGACAAGCATGCGCCGATGGCGTGGCTGATGGAGCTGCCTGCGCCGATGGAGCGGCTGATGGAGGAGCTGGTGCTGGTGGGGCCCTCGCCAGGTGCGGGGCATTGCTGGGCTGTTGGTCAGCTGCTTCCAGGTACGCCAGCTTGAGAGAGCTCGTCGACAAGGTCTTGGCCTCGCCGTTGATGTCCACCACGTATCTCCGCTCGTCGATGCGACGGATCACCCTGTGTGGTCCCGTGTAGGGTGGCTGCAGCGTTGCACGGACTGTGTCCACCCTCCTGAACACGTGCGAGCAGGTGCGTAGGTCGCCGTGGAAGAAGGGCGTACGAGGCGTCAAGTGTCGGGATCCTGGAACCGCTCGCAGCCTGCTGACAAGTGCGCTTAACTTGGCGACGAAGATCGGTGCGTTGGCGTCTGGGTGGCAAGCTGCAACAAAAAAATCTCCTGGAACCTGCAGCGTCGTGCCGAAGAGCATCTCGGCCGGAGATGCCTGCAGGTCCTCCTTGAAGGTGGTTCTGTGGCCCAACAGTACAGCTGGGAGGGCCTGCGGCCACGGCCTTGGTATGCAGCACATGAGGGCGGCCTTGAGGCTGCGATTTAACCTTTCCACCAGCCCATTGGCCTGAGGGTGATAGGGTGTTGTGCACCCACTCAGCGCCGATGATCTTAGCGAGGGCGGCGAAAAGGCGCGCCTCGAACTGCGGGTCCTGGTCCGTGGTGATGGTGAGCGGCGTCCCGAACGAGCTGATCCAGTGGTCAGAGAAGGTTCGTGCAACCGTGTCTGCATGCTGGACTGGTAGAGGGATGGCGTGCCGCCACCTGGAGAACTAGTCGATAATGGTAAGACAGTACTGTAGGCTCGAGCACGACGGAAGTTTAATGAGGTACAAGTGCAGGTGGCCGAAGCGCGCATCCGGGACTGCGAAGTCTCCCAAGGATGCTCGGGATGCCGGTGGACCTTGGCGTGCTGGCACGGAACGCAGGCGCGAGCCCAGCGGGCAATCTCCTTTCTCATATGAGGCCAGAAGTACTTCTGGGTAATGGACCTCGTAGATGAGCGTACCCCAGGGTGAGAGAGGCCGTGGAGTGCCTCGAAGACGGATTTCCTCAGTTCCTCAGTTCCTTACGGCCGTATCACATTTCCATCGACTGCACAATGCAGGGAGGAACCCTCGATGTTAAGGGGCTGAAGTTTTCCGTCTCCGGATTCAAGCAGATGTGAAAGCTCCGCGTCTCTTGCTTACTGCTGAGCGAGGGTGGTAAGCTCCAAGCAAGCCGGCATCCTGATAGCCTCGACTCGAGACAGCGCGTCACCGACGGTGTTGTCGGTGCCCTTGACGTGCGCCAGAGATATCTGGAATTGAAAGAGATAGTTCAGCTGTCTTGCTTGGCGAGGAGATGCCTTCTCCGGCGGCTGCTGCGCCGCAAGGGATAGCGGCCTGTGGTCCGTGAAAAAGATGAAGGAACGCCCCTCAAGGACACTACTAAAGTTCCTTACTGCAGCGAATGCGGCGAGCAGCTCCCTGTCGTAGGTGCTGTAGCGCCTCTCCGTATCCGAAAGTTTTCTTGAGAAGAAGCCTAGCGGTCTCCAGATGTCATCTCCTTCGTGCTGCTCCAGGGCAGCGCCGATGGCGACGTCGGAGGCGTCGGTATAGATCCAGAGGTGGGCATCGTGGCGCAGAAAGGTGGTAGTGACTGCGTCCACGAGCGCTTGCTTCGTATTCTCAACTTGGGCGACGTTCGTCCAGGCGAGAGGCGACGGTTTTTTTCGCGTCAACGTGGCCTACAGCGAGGCCATATCAAATTCTGGCTGGGGCGATGTCGTGCCAGAAGAGACGCCGCTCGAGGATGTTGTTGATAGGCGCGCTGCGACGGCGTGGACAGGCGGCTCTGGAGACATGGCGAGTTCGGCCAGGTGAGCGAGCTTGTCGAGTGAGGAGGCTGGCAGGACTCGGCGCAAACGGCTGGTGTTGGATGGCAGAAGGTCCAGCCATTTGACTCTCAGCGCCTCGTCCGAGATGGCGTTGTTGGCGAGGCGCCTTATGTGCCGGAGCAGCTGCGATGGAGTGCGGTCGTCCATGCGCACCTCGTTCAGGACCTGGTGCAACTGCATGTCGGAGGAGATGGCCAGGCGCTGCCGCAGAGCGATCGCTGCGGACTCCACTGGCCTCGAGCGCTGCATCTACCTGTGCGAGCCACGAAGCTGGATAAGCACTCCAGAAGGAAGGTAAATCGCAGTGCGTGACCTCGGTTGACGGACGAGGAAACGGCTGCAACCTGCCGGCGGATATGGGCGGAGGAGGTGGTACATTGCCGGAGTCATTCGCGTCAGCTAACGTGCTCTGATTCTCGATGTCGGTGTTCGGCTGCATGGGTGTGCGTAGCACCATTTTGGTCTCTCCGACATGAGCGAAATTAAGAGCGCGACACGTCGCGAGGCGTTGCGAAATACAAGAACCCGTTCGCGGCACGCTGTGTGTGCGCGGTACCGCTGAAGGTTGACGGGTAGCGTCTGGGCGTGGCACGCGTCGTGGTAGCGGAGCCAGCGAGACGCGCGCGGTGGTCGGCGCGCTGGCTCTACGCGGCGCGCAGCACTACCGACAAAATGGCCACTTGCGCGGGAGGGAAGGGCGGAAATATGAGAAAGCGTGGGAGACGCGCGCGTCGGCAAGATGGGCAACTGCGTGGGTACGCAACTTAGGCGCCGGCAGCACGCAACAGGTATGGAACGGCGCTTGAAGGAAAAGAGCGACTCAAGGCCACGAAAGAACCATACTATAGGGCTCGCCTGATGTTGCTGCGGGGAAGAGGCGAACGACGGGCCGCACCGCTTGCTCGAACGATAACTTTCCCGGAGGCGAGGCGCACTGGGCTTAATGCGTGCGTCAGCGCGACACTAAACTGACGCTTGCAAAAGCGGAAGATAAAAGTGGCCGTCGCTAGCTGTATATGGGCTGCGGCGGGCAGTGTGTCGATTCGGTTAAAATCTCTCTCTCGGCTCCGCGCGGTACGCCGAGAGAAAGAGGTGAGCTGGCAGCCGTGAGTAAGAGAGAGAAAGAGCGTCGCGAGAATAACGTCGGTTGTCGCGCTGTGCCCGGCTCCGAAGCGTCTTCTTAAACAGGGTCACCACTTTGGTAATAATAATTCCACTCCTTTATAATTCGCGCTCGTGAAATAGGTTGGGCCCATGATAGAGAGGAGGAAAAATGACTCGCTCTCAATTACGATACTAAAACTCTCTGAAGACTTTATCATAACTAATATCACAGAATAGAGCATGTGCTGTGTTAGGCGACCAGACCCACAATGGCGACAGGGGGCACGCTCACTGCGTGGCGTCGGCCGGGCGGCGACGCTGCCCAGCGCGTGGCGCCACACATATCCTGTAGAAACTAATATAAAAAGTGAACTCAGGAAAGAAATTGGGAGAATAAAATAGAATTTTACTTTAAGTTTTAAAAAATCAGAATTTTTCAAAAATGTAACTCGGTTCTTAGAATTTATTCTATCTACAAAGGGGATAAAACCTCAAGAGAATAAAATTGAAGCGATAAAAAAATATCCAATTCCTGAGAATCTAACACAGTTACAAGCTTTTCTAGGCACAATAAACTTTTACGCGAAATTCGCAAAAAATCATGCAAATGAATTAGTACCGTTATTAGAGCTATTACGGAAAGGAAAACAAAAATCCTGGGAGTGGGGGGACACCCATCAAAAAGCTTTCGAGTGAGTCAAAGAACTCTTCGAAAAATACGTTTGCCGAGCATATCCCGACCCTTCCAAATCTTATATCCTTCGTTGTGACGCGTCGGACTTTGCAATTGCTGGTGCATTATCGCATATTGACGATAACGGTGATGAACGGGTTATTATTTATATCAGTCGAACGCTCAAAGCAGCAGAAAAAACATACTTTACTACAGAGAAAGTACTCCTCGTGGTTATATGGAGTTTACAGAAATTAAGTACCTATCTACGAGCCGCAAAATTTTACATAAAAATGGATAACAAAGCTCTAATATTCCTATTCAAATGCAAATTTGATGGCAATCGATCCGTCGGTGGAGTTTGGGCACACAAGACTATAATTTAGTGATTGATCACGTTCCGGTTAAAGAAAACGTAGCAGATATGTTAAGTCGACATCCTAACTTTAATTCAGAAGAATCACAAAAACCTGAAGAGATTATTTTTGCAATTTTTAAAAGATATAAATTCACCAAAGATGTATTGAATAAATTTAAACATTTGTCAAAGTTACAACACGATGACGAATATTTAAATTAATTATTTACAAAAAGTTCAGATCAAGAGAATCAACGCAACAATGCTACGTATTTTATTGAAAATTATATAATTTATAAAAAGAACCAATCGAATCAATACAAAATAATGGTTCCAAGAAAAAAATGATTAAAATACTTTTCTTGATATACACGAGAATTATGGCCATGTAGGCGCGAAAAAAATCATTCGTATGTTACAAGAAGATTTCTTATAAAAAATTTAAGACATAAGGCCCAAAAGCTCATTTCATTTTGTGATTCATGTCAAAGAAACAAAGTTTCAACACGACCACGTACCGCTCCAATGGAGTCGATAATATCCGAAGTGCCACATAAATTGTTATCCATTGATTTCTACGGTCCCTTACCGACCGGACGCGGTGGCATGAAATATATTCTTGTAACTATAGACGCTTTTTCAAAATTTGTTGTTTTGTATCCAATTCGTAGACAAACTTGTACTACAGTAATTAAGAACATTTTTAATGATTATGTTTTATTATACGGGAAACCGAAGCGTATTTTATGTGATCATGGATCACAGTTCACTGCAAATGCGTGGATCGCGAAATTACGAGAAGAAAATATCGATTTAGTTTTTTCATCTATCCGACATCCACAAAGTAACATTGTGAGCGAGTTAATAAGGAGCTCGGTGGATTTTTTCGTACATTTACTAGCGAGAAACACATCGGTTGGGTAGGATATATCAATATCATCCAAACCATTATAAATGAAACGTAGCACGAAACAACAAGATTTACTCCGATCGAATTACACATGGATATCAAACCTAAACATGTGCGGAAAAATTGGATACATCCAATTAAATCAGATGTCGAACCTCTGCTCGAACAAAAAATTCATCTCGCTTGGGAACGTATAATTTCAAAAGCGCAAAAACGTGCAGAAAAACATAATTTACAAAAGAAAACATTTTTTGTTGAATTTAAAGAGGGATACGAAGTTCTATTAAAATCAAATAATATTTCAGATTTAGATAATAAAAAAATTGCAAAATTTTTTTCAATTTACGAAGGTCCATACGAAATAATAAAAAAAATTGGCAATACAACTTATTTATTATTTGATAGCGACAATCAAAAAGAAAAAAGAAAGTTCCACATCAATAATCTAAAAGAGTATAAAAGAAAACCTAAATAAATAGAATATTATTTGATTACACAATAGAAAAATTCGTGTTTTTATTTCATACATTAGTTTTGAACACTCAGAGCTGTGTGTGTGTGTGTGTGTGTGTGTGTGTGTGTATATATATATAATTTTACGTAAAATTACGTACGTACGTACAAACATACTTATCTCTTATTTAAAAAAGAAAATCGTGATTTTTTTATAGACTAATAATACAAATTAAGGTGTATAAAAATGCTAAATGAAAATTTCCGGATGTGGTCCAGATCAAATGATGCTGAGGATAATCATAATAAGGACTATTCAAACGATATGATATATGTACAAGTTTTTTTTTATATTTGGGGTTATATCTGATGCTCTTTCTTGTAGACAATATCTTGTCGATCAAGAGTCATCCTGGCACCTGGACATCATCTACAAGAAGATATGATTTTTTATCGGCAAATTTGATTTATATACTATACTACTTCTAGTGTAATGTCTTGTCGATCAGCAGAACGACCTGACACCTTGATGATTTTTTGTGGATAAATCAAAAAATTACGCTTAAGTTGCGCTGAGCGCTTAAATTTGCGACTCATGGCTGATTTTTCTAAGGTTAAATGCAACCGTCGAAGAACTGACTGTTTCAGCCTAGCGCAAGTCCTCTTATAGAGAAAGCTGAAGCAGTTCCGAAAGCGGAGAAATGACAATGTTGTCATGTTTTTGAATCTTCCTGCTTCTCATGTATATCGAAAATCTTATGTTTGCTGAGAAGGCGACATAGCATCGCTGTGCGTGTACCAAGGAGGGGGGAATTCGCAGCTTTGCGGACATTAGTGAAGTTTTTCGTGTGGAAGTGGGGAAAGAGAGAAAGACGGACTCTCATTCCCCTCATCATTCTTGAGACTGGACTAGCCATTTCGGCTTGTTTACACTGAAACGCTGGGGTTTGCTCGACAGCCCAGCTCTCCCTAAATCTAGTCTCGCGCGCCGTCACACCCCAATGCATACACGGCGGCGGGCCGCCTCGGCCCAGGGCGCCAGGATTAGAGATGCCGAGGATCCCGCGATCCCCTTTCCGTGTGAGCGCCACCGTGTGTAGGGGCCCGGCGGCGCGGGAGTTGAGCTCGGCTAGCTCCAGGAGCGGGTAGAGTATCGAACAGGGTCGTGGGTTATGAAACTCATTAAAGCTTGCTGCGGATATGATATGTCGTCTTTATTTCTTTAGGAGCGGGTAGAGTATCGAACAGGGTCGTGGGTTATGAAACTCATTAAAGCTTGCTGCGGATATGATATGTCGTCTTTATTTCTCATTTATTCTTTTGACAACCAACGGCAACCCGCCGAGATCTACGGCCTCTACAATCCAGAGGCACTACGCTGATTTAACTAACTATTATGCGGTGCGCCACACCGCCAGTCGAGGTCATCGTGGGGGGAAGCGGACTTACGCACGCGGCCCCGCAACAATTTTTAGAAAGTCTTATCTCCCTCCGGGGAGATCACTCGCGCCCACCGAACAATCGACGCCGACGCCACGCTCGTCAGCGCGCCGCCCGCCGACTTGCCGGTGCGGGCGAGTACCCACCTCGCCTCTCTGGTCGTCTACCGGTCCCGACGACCAGCGCGTCCGTCGCGGCGTACTCTCGCGAGTTATGCGATTCCCCGACCCATCAAACGCTTATTTTTCCATACACCGCATCGTGCAAACCCGCTCCCTTATTTTTAATTCCCGAAAACCATCCACGATATGACGACCTCGACGCGACCGCGCGACGACACCCAGTATTCGCTCGTACTTTACGCACACGCCCGTGCGTCCTAAGAATTATTTAACGGTATTCTGATAAAGGACTAACTTAACCTAATCGCTAAATTACTTACTAACGGTAGCTCGGTAGTGTACAGTAATCGGTAGCTGGTTGGAGTGGCGGGAGGGGCGAGGGAAACGATAGCGGGGAGGTGCGATACGGGAGGAGAACGATAGCGAGGAGATATACGCCCTACCTGGGCAACGATAGCGAGGACTTGTGCGAGAGCGAGGGCATGGAAGAGGCAAACGGTAGCTTGAGTGAGGGATAACGGTAGCGTCCAGGGAACGATAGCGAAAACGATCGAGAGCTAGGGCGTGGGACAGGCAAACGATAACTTGCATGAAAGACAACGGTAGCTTCAATGGAACGATAGCGGAAACGATCGAGAGCTAGGGCGTGGAACAGGCAGACGGTAGCTTGAATGAGGGACGACGGTAGCGTCAAGGAAACAATAGCGAGAACGATCGAGAGCTTACATCAATCGCAACAGGCTGCGACGTTGCAAACGTCGCAGCCGCGTCGAGACGAGGAATCTCGTTCGATGCGGCCAAGCCCTGAGTGCGCGGAAGAAACAAGCGAGTCGACGTGTTGTTGTCGGCGCCGGCCTGTCCTCAAGTTCGGGGAACGGGCTAGCTAACCGTCATCGTCATCGCGAAAGTGAGCATCGTTGGCGCGAGAGCGAGCCTCGTCGGCGCGCGCGCTGAAAGGTCCTCCGCATGTCGCGAGCCAATCAGCGGGCGCCGATGCGCGGCTCGCTATCCGCGCGGACTGGCAGCCAATGGGGAGCCAGCAAGAAGCGCGGGCCCGACGAGCACGAGATTAGAGTGAGCGGGAGAACGAGCGGAGAAATCGGGGAGTTCTCTCACGACTGTCGACGGAGCACGTCGACGTTTGTGAGAGTTGAGTGCGTTCTCCTCTGCTTGTCGACCCGAGGTCGACGAATAGAGGAGATTGGGAGAGTCTCCCAAGAGTGTTTGAGAGTGCGCGTGTGTTTTAGGTGCAGCGCGGTGGCACTAGGAAGTGCCACCGCCCGGACGAGCCAGCGGCCATCCTGACGAGAGGGAGGAGGCCGGCCAGTCCGCCACCATCATCCGGAAGACCAGAGCAGCCAGCAACATCGGCGTGGGAGAGCCGAAGCCGCCAGCTGCTATCAGGTCCGGGAGGAGTCCCGGAGACGACGACGGGAGCACCGACGGACGTCTACCGGAAGCCGAGAGAAGAGAGCGAGTAAGCGAGAGAGAGAGAGAGAGAGAGAGAGAGAGAGAGAGAGCGAGAGAGAGAGAGAAAGCCGTGAGTGTGTGAGAGAGAGAGTGAGTGAGACGAGAGAGTGGTGTGCGGTGCGGGCGCACATCTCGACGTCATCCACGCGAGGCGTCGAGCCAGCGTGCGCGAGAGTGAAAGAGAGAGAGAGAGGAGAGTGAGTGAGACGGGAGAGTGGTGTGCGGTGCGGGCGCACACCTCGACGTCATCCACGCGAGGCGTCGAGCCAGCGTGCGCGAGAGTGAGAGAGAGAGAGAGAGGAGAGTGAGTGAGACGGGAGAGTGGTGTGCGGTGCGGGCGAACACCTCGACGTCATCCACGCGAGGCGTCGAGCCAGCGTGCGCGAGAGTGAGAGAGAGAGAGAGAGAGAGAGCCAACCGTCAACGGACTGGACCTGGGCCTGAGGCCTGCTGTCTGCTGCACGAGTGCGGCTCGTGCGTGTGTACGCCAACAGAAGCCCTGCGTGGCTACATTGTGCGCGGGAGGCATCATTGCCACCGCGTTGTAGGGAAGGGCTGGGCGAAATATAAGAGCAATAAAGTGAGAACCATTGTGTGATTCTTTTCCCCTCTCCCTAGCGTTCTCCCAAACGTGACGATCGCGTCAAATCCCACGAAACAAGAAAAATCCTAGCGCATGCGAGGCGTTAGGTGTTGCGCACCTGTGTTGGGAGGCACAGCGTCGCAAGGCGACGAGTCCTCGCGTTCACCCGAGGCACAGCCGTACTAGTTAGTTCGCACGCTAATACACTGTTACTTACTTGCTACGGTAACTAGAATGAAGGTGAGCTGCAATGGCGCACGGATGCGGTTGCTTCGAGGTGGATCGAGAGCTTAGGAGAGAGCGTAGGCGTCCTATCGGTAGAAGCGATGCGGAGCGAAAGAGGACGGGCTCTCCTCATGCGGCAACACATGGTCGCGGGGCCAGCGCTGCGCGCGCTCCCCACGCGAACTACTCCCCCCTCTACTCGCCTACTCGTGGCTCGACCTGCCACGTTGCGAGGTTGTCGGTGCCCCGCGGCGCAAATTCTCGCTTGTAACGTGTAGTCGAACTACCACGTTACAACACACACACACACACACATATATATATATATTACGTAAAATTATATTTACGTAAAATCCAAGTAATTAATATTGAAGTTTTGAATTTAAATTGAATACAATTATAAGATTATTTTAAATTTATAAGTTAAAAAACATTAGATGAAAAAGTATAATTATGTAGTATTATAAGCCATGTTTCGTGGTAGCATGGCAGCCGGCAAGGTAAATTGCGTACGTTATTATACTGATAATAATATATATTATTTTAATTTAATAGTTTAGTGTTAGCTATTGATTGAATAAAAGTGTATTTTATTGTTTTTCATTATTAAATATGTTAAGTCTTAATAAAAATGGTATATATTATATCTAAAACAAAAATCACTGATAACATTTTTACTTGACTAGTTTTTCAGGTTGTTAAACAATAACAAATTCATATAAGTTACACATTTTTTATTAATACATAACCGTTCGACACTTATTATTATAACAAATGGCGAAACAGGGTCTATGTGGCGAACAATGCCCTATAAGTGTACAATAAATGTACCAAAAAGAAATTTTAACTACAGCAGACAATGTTCAGGTATCAAAATCATCTCCCGAATGGCGAGAAATATTCTATGATACAAAGCACTAAGTATATAGTAAATGTACTAGAAAGAAATTTTCATTTTCAGTAAACAAAGTCCAGGTGACAAAATGATTCTGAGATTAAGGCATTATAGTTATGGTAAACGGCATATATATCTTCAAAATTACAAGAAGTTTAACCACAGCAAACTTCATTTATAGTCATAAGTATACGATCTGCGTTAAAATTCCAGAAAGGCCAAAAGTCCGGAAAAAGCCCCTGAAAAATCCGGAAAGTGCGTTATTTTATCTGTACATTAAAATATTGCAATATTGGTGCACTTATGAAAAAACCGCTGCCAATTCTTTGGCACGTAGCTTTCTTCAACATTATATTGTAACGGGGTTAGCTTTCAGGGGACTGGATCACAATCTCTCGGTGAGACAGAGACTTCTCTCAACGTCCGTGATTTACCCGCGTTGCAACGCAGCTCGCTGCTAGAGCCGCTTCGCAAACCTTGTGTTCGCACGTGTGCTACCTCTCCGCACTCTCCTGTGCGGAGCCGGCTTCTCAGTTTTGCGTTGCAACCGCTTGTTGCAATATTTTCTCTATACAAACGTGCTCCGTGTCACCTCAACGTCGCCTCGGCGTGGAGAGTATCTCGGGAACCTTACGCGCGCGAACGAGAAGGCCGTTACTCGGTGCCGCTGCACTAAGTCGCAAAGCTGTAGCCGCTGCTACCGCTAACGCGATACAGAAAAAGGTCTCAGCCCTACTTACTTGCAGTTGCCGTTCTCGGTAGGCTCACACCACACACTCACACACACTCTGTGCCGGTGGTGTTGCTGGCTCACTCGCTGGTGTCGACGTCCTCTCGTTTAGCCGCTGATCGACAGGACGGATCGTCCTTGCTTCTCGAAGCTCGAGTTGACTTGGACGTCTTCTTCTCGCGATCTCATACACACTCTCACTCACTCGCACGCTATCGGTCGTTGATCGATGCTGTCTCACACACGAGAGCTGACGCGTTTACACCTATGGCCAGAAGCTAACTCCGGGGCCTCCGCGACTTGTACGCTAGGCCCCGAATCTTGCCTCGCGCTTGCGAACGGTGCGTTTCAACAATGCGCGAATCTACCCGATTTCGCACCTCGTTACAATGTATTGCTTTAATATCTGAATTTTTTTTACTTCATATATAATTCTATAAAATTTTTGTACTTTTTGTTTGATGGGTAAAATTATTTCTTATTGATTATGCATACATTTGATGATAGTAGTATCCAGGCACCATGGAGAAGGTAAACAAAAACCGGCCTTGACTCCCCACCCCGAGCCAGTGGGAGGTCAAAATCAAGGTCATGGTTGTTTACTCTCCATGGTGCCATTTGTACTTTGGAGAGAGCACCCCTCACTCTCCCTCTTTCTATCCAAAGTGCCTCCAACTTTTCGTGACACTTTAGAGAGCGACGGGAACGATAGAGCAACGGAGCAACTTTCCATATTGCTAGCGCTCCGGCGGTCAGCAGGTTACTGGCGAAAATTTCACCAATGCACTTCACTACAATCGGGACACAGCCAAAATCCGGATGTTTCGCAACGCCACCAGCACCGCACACGCTTCACCAAGTAAAATCGCCCACATCCATAGCAGAAGTCCCTGCTTTTACGCGGGCGTTCCACTTGTAGTGCTGGAAGATTTCGTCGTTGCTCTTGTGTCAAACTACGCCTATGCCGCGTTCGACGCTCCCGCACATGTTTAATTTTTTTTCTATTTTGTGGAGATTCTGTTTACGCTTCAATAGCAGTATTTTTTGCCGCACGCACCATAAACGCTTCTGGAGCCCGAGAAGACGATGCAAACGAGCTTCTCGTTCGGGGTCTCTTACGGGGTCGTACGGCACGTCCTCGTCATCACTACTGCTACTACTACTGGCACTACTGCTCTTGTCCATCGGGTCATCCGTATCGTCGCTGTCGACAACGGAGTCATGGACCTTCTCCTCACCCTCTTCTTCGCTGGCTTCTTCTTCTTCCGTGCTCTCATTTTCTTCCGCCTCAACATCCCTGAGAAGACGCACCTTTGCAGCCTCCTCCTCCTCCTCCTCCACCTGCGCCAAAGCCTGAGCCTCGGCTTGCCGGGCAAAAATTCTTTCGGCATTCTCCGCTGCCTCCTGGGCCTCCCATTCTCGGGCAACCTCTTCCTCTTCCTCGTCAACGACGCTCTCGTTGTCAACGACGACTCCTAACTCGGGAAACAGCAGTTGTGGCGACCCATGCGCAGCAAATATGACGAGTGGTGCCACGTTAATGGGGCTGACACTCGTCAACATTGGAGCCACCTCCTCGTCAGCCGCCCTGTCCTCGCAATATTGAGGCAGCATCGGGTCATGCTTTGATGATGGTGATGGTGGTGGAGAACCGATACGGTACCAGTAACCCCGCGCGCATACATTGATTTCCGCGACACTTAGTACTCGCATTTTTGAAAAATAATAAATTTATACTTCATTGCTCTGAGAGAGTTGGTCAAGGACTGAAGAGGTTGCGCTGCTTTTCGTTCCCCCGTCACACACTTTTTCCACCACTTTTATAGTTTCAAAAAGCCCTACATTGGCACGTTTTGTCAAAACCGTGAAACAGAAGTCGCCAGTTATCATCTTCATATCTTATATTTCGACTTAGTGCATCTCAGATTTATTAAAATTTGTGAAATGTGTGGAAACTTGGTCTCTACAGTAATAAGATGACCAAAAAATATTTCGAGTTTACGTGAGAACGGCAGTTTTCGTCCGCAGCAAGGATACTCAGATGAACTTTTTAAGCAAAGTGTATCAATTTGGGAGAAGTAATGTCAGCATTATTGAAAATCGATTAATCAATCAATTGTCTATTACTCCGAAACTATCAACCCGATAATTTCACACGATACTTACATAAATATCACACACATCTGTGCACACAAACACGCACTCACTCTCACACACACACTCGCACACACACGCACACACAGTTAAAAATATATACTTCAGGCGTTATTTTAACCTACACAAGAACGTATAGCTTAGTGACGTGAGTATAAGTTGCATAGACTGGTGAATTCGGTGAGAAATGGATCGTGTTAATAAAAAATAAACCATCGAGTTGATATATTCTTGGAGAATTTCTTAAAAAGTGCTCATATTGTGCAGAGTTTCTCGCTTCTGCGTTTTTTGATATGCTGTGTCGTGGCAAGAAATCCACTTTTTCGCTAGCTGGCTATGTTTTTGCTACGCAAAAGCACCCTCTACTGTCGAAATTCATAGCTTAGTGGCACTATAAAAGAGGTCTGAGTTAAGCAGCTAGCCATCAAACAGTATCCAGCAGTAGCCACGAAAACTTCAGAAAGAACTTTACATTTCACAAAGGACAAGCTTCAAGTGTTGAGAATCGTGCTAACCGTCTTGAGCGCGGTTCTTGTACGTGAGCCAACAGCACGCATTTTCTGCATAGAAGCATGGCATCGATCTTTAAAACACTGCTCGGTCAGCTGTTTATTGAGGCGGTTAAAATATATTTTGGGCTTCTGCAGTCTGCGTACTATTCTGTACTTATTTAATCGTGGCTTGTTGGAGAGCGAGGTGGATATTATCCGTGCTCTCGGCGAGTCTATCGTCAGTCGTGGTATGCAGACTACCTGGCAAGTTCAAACTATTATGCAGCAATATCAGAAAATTCTTGGTAAGACTCTCTCTCTCTCTCTCTCTCTCTCTCTCTCTCTTATAAAGCATGTGTAAGAGTTCGTTGTGAGCGTATTTTTGATCGTTAAACCTGAATACCCAGATCTTGATGAACTGATTGCTAATACTGAATGAGATGCGTTGATTGCGCTCGTACAGCTAGATGATGAGGAGTGGGAGCAAAACGAGATGCCATTGGACCTTACAGAAGTAGCAGTAAACACGACCAGTATTACTGCCGTAGTTGTCAAGATGGAAGCTGACGAGACATCAGTCGACGTAGCCTCTGCAGATACAGGTAGTTCCAATGAGGGTACTACTTCTGCTGCTACTACTACTACTGCTGCTGCTTATGCTGCTGCTGCTACTACTGCTGCTGTTGCTACTACTGCTGCTACTGATGCTGCTGAGACACCGACAGAATCAATCGTCGTGAATGCTGTAGCTATCACGGCTATGGATGTCGATATATCGCAGTTGAGCCAGCGCAATCTGAGGTACACGCGATAACGGCGCTTGAAAAAAAACGATAACGAAGGAATTAACGAGGATTATAATGATAATGACGATGCAGAAGTCTCTGATGCATCTTCCGCATCGTCTGACTCTACTGCTTCCTTCTGTTCCTCCTCAGTCAGCTCATCTACAGCCACCGAGTCGGTAGTTGACGACGTCGACGATGCCGACGACGACGACGACGATGAAACATCAAGACTCAGTAGCACAGAGCGTGTATCTGGCGGTACTGATGATCATGATGATAATGATGATGATGATGATGAATGTAATAGCTCTCTCACATGCACATTACCACAAGAATAAAAATGTAAAGTACGGAAATTAATAAAAAAAAAATATAAATTAGTATTATGGTTGCAGGAGGGCGCTGGCATTGAACAGCCGCCGAGACAGCACATCGTTATTCATCGGGAGTTTACGAGATATAATCCGTTTTTCCGTCTGAATAGTCGTGAGGCGCTGATCACCATCAGGCGACCACCGCAGAATGCAGACGTCGTAGAGTGGCTAGGGCTCGCTATGCACGATCTGTACAGGTATGTGTGCGAGACCACAACACCCAACGACTTTGTCGGTATAACAATAAACTCGGAGCAGTTTAGACAGGGCGTAGTGTGGATTTCATATAGATTAGTGCGAGAACTGAGCGCAGTTGAAATGGCCGAGATAATGCAGAGTGTGACACAGAGCAACACGGACTTTGAGATTGATAATACACTGTTAGTTAATGTTAATAGTGTGTCCGTGCCTCTAGGGTCTGGACGGGGCTCGCTCATTTCTGAGACCACTTTTAAACGGTCTATTTTATCCATTCAAAATACGGATAATCTCTGTCTGCCTCGATCGCTTGTTTGCGCGCATATACATGCTATCCGCGGTGACGTTCGCACGGGGTATCTGCAGAAAATGTGGGACAGAATCAGGCAATGTAATGGCAAATGGCAAAAAGAGAAGGCTATACAGCTCGTTAACAGTGCTAGAGTTGTTATACCCGAGACCGGCTGTGGGATACCCGAGATAAAACTTTTTCAAGAATACTATGCGTGTTTAGACGTTGCAATAGTAGTCTATTTATTTCAAGGTTTTGCTCGAGGTGAAGAAGCTATACACGATGGCTCGGAATATGTTCATAATGTCGGCAATACTGTTAGGTATACTCTGCGTATTATGTATTACGAGAGTAGCCGACATTATCAGCCTATTTTGAACTTGGTAACTGCGGCTGGCAGCAGGGGGTATTGCATACCTTGCAATAAAATGTTACAAATGAAAAGAATCATAGGTGTGCGAACAAGTGTCGTAGTTGTCTGCAGAAACCACCTTGAGAACGTGACCAAATTGACAGGCATGTGGCGTGTCCACACTGCAATAGAATTTTTTTCAGTCAGCTGTGTCTTTCGCAGCATCTGAAACCAGGGTAATTTGATAAAAATCATACAGTGTGTGCGAGTTTAAAAATTTGTACGAGGTGTTGTAGAATGATTAGAACGCCCAGCAATGATACAACCTCGTATATTTGCGATACAGTCTTTTGTAAAGTTTGTAAGCTGATGCAGCCAATCGGTCATCATTGTTTTATGCGACCCTTAGCTGAAACGCGTCAGCAGGCGGCTAGTAGTAGTAGCAGCAGCAGCAGCACGAAAAAACAGACTCTATACATATTTTACGATTTCGAGACACAGCAGTCGGAGCCCGTACTGGGGGACGATAAAACACATATAAACGTTGTCAATCTGAGTGTAGTACAGCAGGTATGCAGTGAATGCATGGATAACGAAAATATTTCAGAGTCGTGCAATTTTTGCGGGGTGCGAGAGCATGTGTTCAAGGACGATCCGGTTAAACAGCTAGTAGTCTTAGCCTTGAATCGTAGAAAAAATATTGCAGACGTGATCTGTATCGCGCACAATGCTCAAGGATTCAACGCACAGTTCGTGCTGAAATATTTGGTGGGGCACAAAGATTTCCGTGAAATGCCTTCCGTAATTCTAAACGAGTCAAAAATAATTATGATGAAGTTTGCCTACATAAAGTTTCTCGATAGTTTGAATTATTTGCATATGTCTTTAAGCGCTTTAAAGAAAGCTTACGGACTTGGTGGCGGTATTGAGAAGGGAACATTCCCCCACTTATTCAACAGACCGGAGAATCAGAACTATATGGGTGAGATGCCACCCGTAGAGAGCTACTCACCCGACTCGATGGGTGTCGAGGAGCGAAAAGCATTCTTAGAGTGGTACGCCAATAGAAAAGGACAAAATTACATTTTTGATTTTCAAAACGAGATCATCAAGTATTGTAGGCAGGACGTTAAGATATTGAGACTAGCATGTCTTGCATTCAGGAAGACATTTATCGAATGCGGCTCGACAGATCCGTTCCTAGAGTGCGTAACTATCGCGTCGTCGTGTATGCGCGTGTACCGTAGACAATTTTTGAAAAAAAATACAATCGGGATTTTACCGTCGAGCCAATAAACAATCGCTCAAAGCAGCACAATGGCTCACGTGGATGGAGCATGAGACAGGCTGGCCGATACAGCACTTTGTAAATTCGCGTGAAAAGAGACTGCCCGAAGGTCCTCTGGTGGATGGATTTTGCATGTTAGAAAACAATGAGAAAGTCGTGCTGCAGTTCCGCGGGTGTTATTGGCATGGTTGTGTTCGCTGCTACATTGACGGTCGTGATTTGTCAATCGTTAATGGCGAGAGTATGGACGAGCGGTACGAGAGAACACTCAGAGTTTCGGGAAAAATTAGGAGACATGGGTACCGTCTCATTGAGAAGTGGGAGTGCGATTTTGATCGCGATTACAGCAAAAACGAGCAGATGATGGCGTATATAAAAGAGGTCAAAAAGACTGGCATACACCACTTAATCCGCGAGATGCATTTTTCGGTGGTCGTACGGGTAACACGGTAAAATCGTATGATATTCGCGCTAATGAAAAAATTAAATATGTCGATGTATGCTCATTATACCCGTACATTTGCAAATATGGTCGCTATTCCATCGGTCATCCGAAACTTTATGTGGGCGAGGTTGAGTGTGCGCGTGTAGTTGGCCCCGATAACGACATCAGCCTGATTGATGGTCTGCTGATGTGCGCGGTGTTACCGCCGAGAAATCTTTACCATCCTATTCTACCCGTAAAAATGCATAATAAGCTCCTATTTCCGCTATGTAGATCGTGTACCGAGTCCATGTGTCAGGAGGACTGTAAGCACGAAGACGTGAACGCGCGCGTTTTTGTCGGTACCTGGGTGGCTGACGAGCTTAAAATAGCCGTGGAATTCGGCAACGTAATCACTACGGTATTTGAAATATGGTCGTATAAAACTGCACAATTCGACAAGCGGTCGTGTAAAGGAGGTCTCTTTCACGAGTACATTAATAAATTCTTCGCGGCAAATATGTATGCATCGGGATACCCACCAGAGTGTAGAAATGACGATGAGCAAGCAATAGATCGCTATATTCAGAACTTTGAGCAAGAGGAGGGCATAAAACTCGACAAAAGTCGGATAAAATTCAATGCTGGTCTACGCTCCGTAGCAAAGCTATGTCTCAACTCGTTGTGGGTCAAGTTTGGGCAGCGCGAAAACATGACAAAAACCGAGATAGTAAGAGACCCGCAAAGATTGTTCGAACTACTAACTAGCCCCGATAAAGTTGTAAATTCTATACTGCCGGCCAACGATGAAATCCTCTACGTTAGTTGGGCAAATAATGTCGAGGATGCATAAATTGAGCCGTCACCACAGTGCAACGTGGTTATCGCTGCTTACACTACTGCTCTGGCTCGGCTCAAGCTTTTCTCCGAGCTCGAGCCACTAGGAGAACGCGTGCTGTACTATGACACAGATTCCATAGTGTATGTGAGCCGAGAGAACGGATGCGAATATGAGCCGTCAACGGGGCCGTTTTTAGGACAACTCACTGACGAGTTGGCGGGCTATGGGTTAGGCACATACATCACATCCTTTGTCTCCGGCGGACCAAAATTTTATGCCTATAAGTATAAAACACCTGACGGTTGTGAATAGTGTGTATGCAAGATCAAGGGTATAAGATTGAATGCATAAGCATCGGAAAAGATCAATTTTGAATCTGTCCGAAAACTTCTGAGTGGGGAAATACCACCGACATTTGTCTCATTTGATGCGATTAGACTTACAGCGCTGCATGATGTGGTCACACGCGAAGAATGTAAAGTCTGTGAGCCTGTCTACTCTAAACGTCATTTTGTTGCCGATGATAAGAGTTACCCGTACGGGTATGTAGCTCAAACAAAGGGGAAAAAAATGACGATTGAAAAGTATTAACCTAATACAATTTTTTCTATATTTAATAATAATAATAACTTACCCAGTCCAGAACTAGCCATCACAAACTGCTCGCGCGCGTCACAAGCCTCCCGGAGGGGGCGAGCCTTATAGTTAACTTTCGGAGGAGGCTCGTACCGCGCGCGCGCGCGTGTGCGCGCAAATGAGCTCCCTGAAGGGGAAGCCTGATGACCTGCTTCGGCAAGCGCGACGACCGGAGGGGAGGGGACCATACCGCGCCGCGCGTTCGTGGTTCTCCCCCGCGAGGAGGCATTGCATGTGCTCGGAGTGTTATAAATCTCACGCGTCACTCGGTTTGATGAGCATTTCGTGTACATCACCTGCACCCAACTTACCACATCATCATCATCATCATCATGGATGTGCGTTGGAGACACCCCTGGACGTGCATGATTTGCCGTCTCACCTCGTGTGGCAAGACCGTGTTTGTCGGCAATTTTCTCAAATACATCGCACAGTTGAGCGATACACAATTTGAGCGTATATTACTCTACTATACAGAATGACAGCCTGCTTATGAGGAATTTGCTGCTGCTGCTACTGCTGCTGGTAGTAGTATTAAATTTCACGAGGGATTACCAAAGCCGGAGGACTACAGTAGAGATCCTGAACGACCAAACCTCTTAATTCTCGACGATCTGATGCGCGAGTCGTCCAGTGCGAGTGTAGTTAATTTGTCAAGGGTAGCCATTATTGTAATTTGAGTATTTTCTTTCTCTCGCAAAATCTCGACCATTTCATTATCTACTGTTGGACTTGAAGCAGGATACATTGGAAAATTGTCGGTATTATTTCCGTTCGATCGGCATCAGTATGTGTATGTGCCGCGCAAACAGATTAAAAGCAACTCCGTCACCGACAATGTGCCAGTCGTTCATGTGTGATGGATCGAGCAACATCAAGTCAGCAGCAGCGTCATCACTATCCCATTAGACGAAAGTATCTGGATACATTGAAAGTGTTGTGCTGTCATCTTGACACGACGCAGTGCACAACTCTGCTGCGTCAAGCCTGCCCCAAACTTGTGATAAGCCTGGTCGAGTGTGTACTGAATATTCTGCGTGGAAACGTACCACTGAGCAGATGTTATAAGAGCAAGCTACGTAAACACGCACCATTACTGCGCAAAATCATAGTTCCAGGGCAGATGATAGAGACTCGCAAGAGACTTTTAATTAAAGCTCAAAACCTTGTACCGGTAATAGTGAAACCTCTTTTATCAGCATGGAGCATGCTAGGAAAATGATTTTAGTGCCTCAAGAGTGTATCGAGAGTGCGAGACAGTAGCAGCGGCAGCAGCACCAGCAAAAACGTCAATGTTTACCAATAACAGCAGCAGCAGCAGTTGCAGCACCGTCAAAAACAGTGACTATCGCAGACGAATGTGTGGGGGCGGGTCATAGTAATGACAACTACCTCGAAACAGTTCAGACACCGGGCTCCGAGGTATTACGACTGGACGACGAGATGAACAAGATTTTGAACTCGAGTGAATTGGATGATCGGCAAAAGTACTCCATGTATCATCAGGTGTTGCAACGGTTCCTACACTACAAGAAACAAACTAGCGTGGACGATGAAGTCGGTAATGAGTTGTTGTTGCCGACTGTCGATAAAACATCACCACCGCTGCACTCTATTACTACAACAATGGGTGATGGTAAAGTAATGTCCGATCTACATATCATCAATAGTGTACCGCCAAGTCTTCGTCAAAATGCACGAAATCTAATCAATAGCCTACGTCGATCTGGTAACATTGACTGGAATTAACTCGGTATGATTACGGTAGATGGCGTGCATGCGCGAGGTGTTAATATTGTAGACTTGGTGTACGAAACTGTGAGACGTAGAAAAAGGCCCCCCCCGTCGTAGCTTCGATCAGTTTGTTCGCGTACTTCGTAAGGCACACGTACCTCTGGAATTCATAGGAAATAATAAACTTCATCTTGCTGTAGCGACTGCTATAGCAGAAGAATCTAACAGTAGCGGCAATAACAATTCTCTGCTGACTGCTTCTGACACGTCATTATTACCTATACCGGGTAGACAACAACAACAACAACAACAACAACAACAACTAGCATCCAGTGGAAGCGCTAGTGACGACGACGACGACAACGATGACGACGACGACGAGGAGGACTACGACGAAGAGAAAACACTAGATCCGAATATTTGACATTTTTTAAGTATCGCAAAGGCGATAAAAAGAGAAAACGAGGTGGTAGCAGTCGTGCAACAGCAGCAGCAGCAGTCGACACTACGGTAGATACTTCAATAAGATCTGTAGCGCCACCTGCTAAAAAACAACTAGTACTAAAAGAACCCAAGTTCGGTCATATAAGATGGCAGCATCACAAATAGTAAACACAGAGTCATCTAGTGTGCTAGACACGCTAATCAACCGAATACCTTTCGAGATGCATATACCGGGATACCAGTTACTCGGACCCTATACCCATCTTGAGAAGAGACTGCCGCGCGGTGAGACCGTCAGAAACCCTCTGGATAGAGCCTGTCTCGAGCACGATATCGCATATTCGCGCAATAATGACTATGGTGATGGTGGAGCGGGAGATGGTGGTAATGGTGGCGGCAGTGGTGGTGGTGGTAGTGGGGGACATACCGAAGCCGGTCGTCGACTGGCTGAGCGTGCTTTTTCACGTATGCTATCTGAGTCGTCAGAAAGCGTCGCTTTATTAACTGTTTTGTGTATGGTCGGTAAAATCACTTTTGATAGGGTTTATCGACGATTCAGACAGGCTATAAAACGTACAAGGAGAAAGAGGTCGAGATTAGTTGGCAGGAGACAGTCAACGAATGAAGAACAAGCTTCAAAACCTGTACCATGGCTTGCTATCTCCGTCAGCATACGCTGGTGGAGACAGGCTTGTGCGAGCCACACACAAAAAATTTCGCTCGAACGTGGTGAGAGAGTGGTTTGAGTGTCAGGATGCGCACACAATGCATAAAATGGTGCGATATCGTTTTCCTCGTCGCTCTTACCGCGTCTTCAGTCCGTACGAGTTGTGGGAGGCTGATTTAGCTGAACTTCGCTCTCTCAAAACGTATAATGATCAATACAGCTGCTTATTGGTGGCCATTGATGTGCTTACAAAGTTCGCGTGGGTTGAGCCACTTCGTGATAAAACGGCTAAAAGTGTGGCCAGTGGTCTGGAGCAGATTTTACAGCGAAATGATGGCAGACAGCCAATGTACTTTCAAACGGACAAGGGCAAAGAATTCATTGGACGTGAAGTGCAGAATTTGTTAAAAAAAAGAAACAAACCCGACGTTAAGGCAGCTGTCGCCGAGCATTTTATCAGAACTCTTAAAGAGCGAATATGGCGCTTCTTCACACATCTAAACACAAGATGCTACATTGACGTGCTGGACGGCATTGTACAGCTATACAACAATTCGTGGCATAGCGCAATAAAAATGACGCCATCTAGCGTGAATATGTATAATGCAGATAAAGCTCTTGAAAGCTTAGAGCGGCGCTACCGTGTCAAACGACAGTCACGCTATACCCATAAATATAATGTTCAAGACTTGGTTCGAGTTAGTCACGCACGGACAGCCTTTCGAAAAGCATACGAAAGTAGCTGGAAGCTGGAATTATTTAGGATTATAAAGGTCGATATGAGGAGACAGCCGGCCATCTACACACTCAAGGATCTGGATGGTGAAAAAATTGACGGCTATTTTTACGAAGAGCAGCTGAGTAGAATGCGCAAAGATTTGTCTGGCGACGTTTTTCATATCGACCAGGTATTACGCAGTAGGGATAAAAGAAAGAGGAAGGAATATTTTGTGAGTTGGAAGGGGTACCCTGAAAAATTTAATTCTTGGGTGTCTGCTAAAGATCTCGTAAATCTTTAAAAACAATGACAACGATGATGATGATGCCGGATAAATTCAACATGGTTTTGTCCAGTAGTAGCAGTAAATATGTTTACCCCAAGAACACGACCAATCGCTTTACCACACAACTCCCCCAAAATTTCTGTCTACACGGTAATTGGTGCGTCGGTCTCACCGAAATTCAAATACCTCTTACCTTTCAACACATATCAACGAAGGAGAGAAGAGAAGGGGTCGTCTCTGTAACGAGAGAAAAAACCATACGCGCTACTTACACTAACAATAAGTTCCGCAATGATGATGATGATGATGATGGCGATGATTACCGAGAGACTTTTAGTCAAATAAAATGCGGCGTTTATGACAGCCTGCATACTCTTTTGAGCGAAATAAATAACCTTGACAATGTGAAAGATCATCTCATATTTGAGATTCAGTGTGGTGGTTATATTCATAAGGATAAGTGCGTTGGCTGTACTCACTCATTCTCTCTAGCCAAATAAAATGCGGCCTGCATACTCTTTTGAGCGAAATGAGTAACCTTGACAATGTGAAAGATCATCTCATATTTGAGATTCAGTGTGGTGGTTATATTCAAGTCAAATGCATCTGCACTGAGGATAAGTACGTTGGCTGTACTCACTCATTCTCTCTATCTGAAAAGTTGTATGAAATATTAGGCTTTAAAAGTGGTGAATTATTAACTTGTGATGGTAAAAAAGACAGCTACATTATCGGCAATAGACCGGCAAATCTTGCAAATAGTTTACCGAGCGTGATGATGGTTCATAGCAGTATTTGTCAGCCTTACGTGACAGGTGATGTTTGTTCACGACTGCTACGTGCTGTGGCTCTTCAGTTACATGATTATACTTACGGCAGAACGCAAATTCAGAACTTTACCCCACCAATGTATCTGCCCTTGCTGTCCTCGTCTTTTCAGTCAATCGAGATAGATATAAGAGGCGAGCACGGACAGCCTGTCTCATTTGACTACGGTGCGTTGACGGTAACACTTCATTTTAAGCGTACAAATTAAAAATGCCTGACTACAGTATTTTTCTTGCCCAACAAATCGGCTGTGGTGACGGTGGTGGTGGTTATTTAAAAGGTTTATTTTGCGGTGCTTTACCTCTTGTGAAGCGTGGCGCTAAGTCTGTCGGTAAAGAGGCTGCTCGTGCTAGTGCAACGATCATGGATGATGTGGTGAACGAGAACAGGCCTTCTAGAGAAGTGCTAAGTAAGCGCGTGCGCGAAGGTGGGGATAATCTCAAGCGCAAAGCTGAACAAATAATGAATAAAATCATGGCACCGGATGAACAGGAGGGGGAAGAGGTGGGAGGTAGTAAGATAAAGAAAGCTAAATATAAGAAGACATAAATTACACAAAAAGCTCAGTCCAGAATCTGGTCGTGGAACTGGTAGGAGTGTGACAACCACGCAGAAAAAGAAGAAGAGAAAGAAATCTACAACTAAAGCAGCATCGTCAGCAGTAGCTAAATATATCTTTGTCAACTAAAAGACTCTCTCTTTTTAAATGAAAAACATGGCTTTTCTGCACGCTGACTCTTGTGACTCGTTGAGGTCGGAGTTATCACTCTTTGAATTGCCGCCTACACAGACGGTAATTGAGAGTTATCATTGAGTGCAGTATAAGCCAATCACGTCACTTACCGATCAAGCACCAATAGAATTTACGATCCCTGGCAACTGTGAATATCTAGATTTAGCGCATACAATGCTGAGTCTACGTGTGAATATTACACCGACGAAGCCATTAGAGAAGGGGGAGTCAGTACCAGTCGTTCGCCCTGTGAACAATTGCATGCATTCGCTGTTCAATCATGTGGATGTATTTTTCAATCAAAAACCAGTATCACCACCAAATAACGCCTACGCATACAGATCGTACATTGAGACATTATTAAATTACGGACCAGCGGCAAAAAACTCATACTTGAGCAGCGTCTTGTGGTATGACAACACGGCCGGTAAAATGCATAACATGGATGCCGGTAATGCAGATTTCTTTAGACGATAAGCAGTTATGACAAATAATAACATTGATTTATTGGGCTATTTACACGTGGATGTGCTAAATATGGATAGACTGCTACTTGGTGGGGTTGAGGTACGTGTATGTCTTGTGCGTTCTCATGACAGCTTCTCTCTAATGGATCCCGATTCTGCGTATACTGTACACATAACCGAGGCGACCCTATTTGTTCGCCGCGTAAGGGTTAATCCAGGCATTTCATTGGCTCACGAAAAAATGCTTTCTAAATTCACAGCAAAGTACCCGCTTACACGGGTAGAGGTGAAAAACGTAACGTTGAACAGTGGTGTGCATGGACACTCGATAGATAATGTCATACTGGGTCAATTGTCGAAAAGAATCATAATTGGATTTATTAAAAATAAGGCTTATAACGGCGATACAAAACTCAATCCATTCAATTTAAAAAATTTCAATATCAATTTCTTGTGTTTGTTTGTGGATGGTGTACAAGTCCCATCAAAACCACTTCAGCCTGACTTTAAAAAAACAAAGATGTATGTGGATGCGTATCACACACTCTTCTCGGGTACGGGAGTACATTTTTTGAAATGCCGGTAATTCGATAACACGTGATGCATACCCAAATGGCTACTGTCTTTTTGCATCAGTGGTAGGATCACGATTATTCTTTCCGGCTCCGGGGCTAACTTCGGGGGGCACATTGGGAAACACGCGTCGCAAAGCGCCCTGAAGCTAGTCACCAAGAGTCGTTTGGTCACGAGCGCGCCGTTCGAAAATTTCTCTCCTTCCAGTTATTCAAAAATTACAAATATCGATAAGGTTGCGAATGATTGTCAATTAAGCTCATAAAATTACGTCTTTATACCTCTCGCATAGCTTTTTTATCGAACAAAATTCTGCAGCCGTAAAGAGCAGAAAAATTTTAAGCTAACATTAAAGCACCTAAACTGCATTTCCTCCTACGCGTCAAACTTGTAAAAATATATATTTATTTGGGTAAAATTTGAACAGGGAAAACGATAAACATGAATTTTTGGAAGCTACAATAGAAATAGAGGGAACAAATTTGAAATTATGACAATTACTGTGGAATTTTAAAGTTAACGTTTTACTGTGTTTATTTGATTGTTGATCACGAAGAAAAATCAATACGTATAACTAAACATATAATCACAGATTTAAATGATTTAATTTGAATTGAAATATTTCGAATAAGAGCAACCCTATTTCATTAACGTATTCATAAACGATAATGGTGAAACTTCGTCCAGGGAGAAACACAGCAAGTACGATATTGTCGATGCATGCTCTATTTAATCTAATTTTTAGTACATTACGATACTACTGCGGTAAAGTAGTTACACCCTCAAGGGGACTTATGACCCTCGCTTCACTATGGTGATAACGTACCCACGAGAGTGAAAGCTATTTATCCCTAGTTCGTACGGTATTGTATGATACATAACGTTCGTAACGCGATGATTTCAAAGGAGCTCTATTTAAAATGATGTTTTTCATTACATTTTGTACCATCAACTTTGCGCAAGTGCTATCCTCTAATAGTAGGTAGTCTATAATTCGTACGACGTACCGGTCACTCCTTAGTACGAGCCCTGGCTTTGTAAAACGGACTTATTACTTAAACGAAATTACTTCATTTAATTGTCTCGACGCGTTTTATGCGTGAACCAAATTAATTTATCCGCAAATTATTATATGTAAATATATTTTCCACTCCAAAATTCTACAAAATAGAATTATTTTGCTTGAAATCAGCTTGTATTTATTTGAATATGAATTTAAAAAATAACATTTATGACACGCCGTGGCGTAAACCTCGATTTACCGCACGTTCGTCGTTCGTGCAAAAATGCACTCCCTAAATCTCGGTTTACGAACGTTATGTATCATACAATACCGTACGAAATAGGGATAAATTGCTTTCACTCTCGTGGGTACGTTAGTGCAGGTTGCAGAATTTTGTTCGATAAAAAGCTATGGGAGAGGTATAAAGACGTAATTTTATGAGCTTAATTGACAATCATTCGCAACCTTATCAATATTTGTAATTTTTGAATAACAGGTAGGAGAGAAATTTTCAAACGGCGCGCTCGTGACCAAACGGCTCTTGGTGACTAGCTTCAGGGCGCTTTGCGACGCGTGTTTCCCAATATGCCTCCCGAAGTTCGCCGACCGGAGACGGTAAGAATAATCGTGATCCTACCACTGTTTTGCATTCGATTTGACGCCCGATTTATCGGCCAACAATGACACTCATTGGAATTTAATCAGAAGAGGTAGTGTGAGAATTGACGTGAGATTTGATGACACATTAGATACTGTTGTAAATTGCATAATTTATGCTGAGTACGACTATCTGTTGAAGATTGACTCGTCAAGACAAGTTTTGGTGGATTACAGTGGTCGAGACTAGATGGCCCTCTTTAAAAATCAAATAAAACCACCTACCAATACAAGCTTTGTGCCAGTCGATACGTTTTTCTTGAGCTGTGCAGTCAAATGGAGAAATGGATCTAGTTATCGATTTTCAGTTTTTCAAGGATAACAAGGGTCGCGTTCTACCAAAAGAAGTGGGCTTAACAGTATTAGATTTAGATGCCACAGCACATTGGATTATCGCGCCTACTTGTAATACGAGATTTTTAAAGAACGATATTTTAAGAGAGAATAATTGGCTGACACTGCATCATCATGGTCTGGATTGGTACGATGGGGATGTTTCGCTGAAAAAATTTTACAAAACTATGCATGATATTTGCAGAAAAGCAAATAAAATATATGTGCGAGGAGAGGAAAAGGCGAAACTGTTGAATAAGATTACGACACGTGAAGTTATCAATTTAGAGGAGGCGTACGAGTGTCCCCTTACTACAAATTGCCGTACTGTGCACGGTATTGTATGCAGCATTCCATTAAACGTTGCGCACTCCAGTACACCTGTGCACTCAACAACGCCTACAAACCCATAATATGGCTTTGTGTTAAATACACAGAGTCATAAGAGACGTGGTATGCACTGAGTGGCGATATATGTGTCCAAAAATGGTATTGGCTGGTATTTTGATAGTTTTGGTGCACAACCATACATCCCCGATCACGTAAACGGTATCCAGAGAAATTGTAAGAAGCTCAGATGGAACCACATTCGATTACAAAGCAGCTTTTCTAATGCTTGTGGCAAATATTGTATCATGTTCCTATATTATATGATTAATGGTCTTGGTATGCAGCGATTTCTCAAAAATTTTTCATCAGATTTGAGAAACAATGATCAGATTGTCGAAGAATTCGTTGCTAAGTTGTAATATAATATTGTAAAATTTTTAAACGTGAAACGATAAAGTAAGAGGATATTTAGATTGCATAGCTTCCAAAAAGTGCAACCCTACAGATTTTCATTGGATCCCCTCTACAGCACCAGTGATTCTATTGGTCATCCACTTGTCGTGAGACTGTTCCTCATTGGTCTCGCCTCCCACCAAAATGAGATTTTTTTTAATATAAGCCGGCGTACTCGCAGCACAGAGAGTTCTCTTTCACAAGTCTAAAGTAGAAGTTCTGACAAGAAACAGTATAAGAAGAAAAAGATGGCTGGACAAAAGAGACATCACGATAGCCAGGCTCAGGACAGTCAGACTTCCACCAACGCCACCAAATATCGTTGTCATCAAATTCTACCCATGGTATTCGGCTTGAACAATTCTTATGGAAAAATTGTTCACATTGGGCTGGAAAATACCTCAGTCGGTTCGGGTGACTTCAATCTGGTTGTTCGACTGAGTAATAACGAATTTTACGGACTGTGCCTACCGCTTGCCTCCTGGCTACAGTTCCGGGAGCTGTTTGACGAAATCGACCGATACTTCCAGGCATATAGCGAGGATGATATGTTGGATCAACGAATCACCTTATCCGGATTTTACATCAGATTCATGATCAGCTACTCCGATCGAGCATTTGAATTACTGGAGGACGATGAGACAACAATACGCAAAGACTCTGGTGAGTCTAGATCGAAAAAAGTGCGTAAACCTTCACTAATGTTTAAAAGAGTGACGTTTGACAGGTTAAAAGCCTTGTTTAAAATAATAGATCATAGAATTAAATACTTATTAAAAGTTAAACAGGCTATAACAATTATTGTGAAAGAGCTGGGTGACTATAGGAAAGACAAATTAGTAAATAGCGAAAATGCCCAGTTCACATATTTCACTTCTTACAATGTTGAACGTGCAAAGAGAAATTTTGACGAGACGCTTATAGTGAAGATAGATCAATTATTAAAAGATAAAAATATATATTTAGCTTTAGAAGATATTTATACCATTATATACGAGTTTATTAATTTACATTTATATAACCTAGTCGCATACTTAAATACAACTATATATAAGGATACATAACTATAATTGTATTTAGTTTAAGATTTTTGAATAAATATAATTGTTAAACACATATAAATATTTCTACTCACTTATCTATGTACTTTATCCAACACTACCTATCCCTGTTTATCCTTCACACTCGTTATAGTTATAAGCTAGATTTTAAGACCGTCGGGTTGTCAACAGCTTAACAAGTAAGCTACTCCATCGCTTTCCAAAGTGTCTCGAAATATCCGAGGCACCTGGGATAGGCAGAGGAAGAGGAAGGGTGGTTCTCCCCAAAGTGTCTCGAAAAATCCGAGGCACCTTGGATAAACAGAGAAGAGGGGAGAGATTCTCGCCACTGTCACGAAAAGTCGGAGGCACTTTGGATAGAAAGAGGGAGAGTGGGGAGCTCTCTTTAAAGTACAAATGGCACCATAGAGAGTAAATAACCGTGACCTTGATTTTGACCTCCCACTGGCTCGGGGTGGGGGGTCAAGGTCGGTGTTTGTTTACCTTCTCCATGGTGCCCGGATACTACTGATGATTATGATGCTTTAAAAGAAAGTTCAACATTTAGTTTCCGAGTTGTAATGGTTAGGATAGTTTTCGGAACGCATCTAAAATCACGAGTGATTGAAAAATCGACTTGAAAAAACGTACATGCGTAACTAAAAATCTTGTTGTTAACAAATTGGTAAAACAAAAACAGAAAAAAACGAGCATAGGTATATTTAGTATATTTCAATTAACGTTCTTTTTAAGTTCTATGGTTTTTCATGCAACTTCATATTATTGATTGTAAATAATAACTGTCATTCAGAATAAACCTTTTTTTGAGTAAACATCTTTGCACTTTCTCTAAGTTAAATCTATATATATACAATGGAATAGATTAAAATTCATTAAATAGAAGTTGATCTAAGCGATGCAGTTTTCAGTCATATAAAGTATACAGGGTGAGAAAACAAAATTTCGAAGCTTAATATCTTTAAAACTAATTCATTTTATAAACAGCCTGAAAAAAGGAATCAAGGTGCTATACATATAATTTGAACTGAATCTAAAATTTAAACTTGATCATTGCCTTTTTACTCCAGTTATCGCGTCACATAGAAAAATGACTTTTTTCAATTTTTGATGTTTTTCACAGGATCTGCCCCATGGAATGACTTAAAATTAATGCCACGTATAGCTCTGATAACTTTCAAAAATTCATATTTTTTTTTTTTTTTTTGAAAGATTGAATATATAGCTTTCGAGTTATAACGGTTTCAAAAAATCCCAACCTTGTAACGGATAAGCTGTTAAGTGAGATTAACTGTAAAGTGATTATAACTGTATATACATACCCTGATAGATAATCACTCATTTAAAATAACCGTGAAGGCAAAAACTGCCCAAGTAAAATGTAAAAAAACGGCACATTTTAAATTTCCTAAAAATAGCGATATCTTGTGCATTTTTAATGGATGAGAAATATATTTCATGAAAATAACAATCAATCAATTAATTTTTGGATGTAAGATACAAAATTATTAATATTTAGGCGTAAACTGAATAGTTTGAATAATTCAATTATGTGGTGAAGCTCGTAGGGCTTGTATGGAACAACGCCTGCGTGGCTCAGTCAGCTAAGGTGCACGACCGCTCTTATTTTGCCTCTCGTGCAGGGTGTGGGTTCAAGTCTCAGGTCAGACAATGCATGAAATTATTCTTTACTTTCCTTTCAACTAGAAACTTGAATCCAAGCCTGCTAGCTATTATTTTCTAATTCCAACCTCAAACTGTGATAAGCCACGTGTAACCCAGCTCTGTTACTCGACCAACTATAATGGGCAGTTTGTACTTAAGAGCAAGGTAAGCAGATTGAATCCAAGAACTACTCATTAAGTTAGAGATAAAGCGTTACATTCTGCCTCAGAAATGACAAGGAAAACTCGCCACTTCTTAAATTCCATGCCAATAACTGGCCATTAAGTGGGTTATAGATTCTACCAGAGTAACTGCCACTAAAAAAAGAAAGAATAAATAAGGTATAAGAAAGAGCTGAATCAAAAGTACAATAATAAAATCATGTGAAACTAAAGAATTTTTGTAAAGACTAGCCAAAGGAATGTAACTGATAGAACAGAAATTGCAAATAATATGAACAGTTTTTTCAGTTAAATAGGTCGAGAGTTAAGTGGACGTATAGTAAAACCGGATAATGCGGTACTCAAACTACCGGCTACCCAAATACCATTTTTATTATTCCATCGAACATGAATGAGGTAATATCCGTAATTAATACATTTAAAAAAGGAAGTGGAGGTGTTGACATGATAAAATCCAAGAACTTGAAATTAATAGGTAATTATATAGCTGAAACGTTAACTTATATTATAAACTTATTTATTGAGACAGGAATTTGGCCTAATGCACTCAAAAATGCTAAAATTGTTCGTGTCTACAAATCAGGTGAAGAAGGCAAAATTATGAACTAACGGCCTATTTCATTGATATCAAACCTAGCAAAAATTTTCAAAAAAATAATGCATAATAGACTATTCGATTCGTAACTTAAAGAAACATAATCTTTGAACAACAATTTAGTTTTGTCAAGAAAAAAGGTACAAAAAATGCACTAAGTTACTTAACGAATTAATTGTATAACAATATCGATAAGAGTATCTCTACCTAGTAGGCATTCGATACAGTTGATCATTGAATCTTACTAGATCAATTATGTTGCATGGGAATAAGGGGACATGCTTTAATTCTACTCTCTAGTTATCTTAGTTACAGATATCAAAGTGTAATCCTACTGAAAAAGCTTCAGTGAAAAACAGATGATTTCTAGGTGATTTTCAAAGAAAGAGTACTAATTTTATATTTGATTAGCAGATGATATTTTCAGGTGAAATGCACGTGACCTCTTATTTTAAAATCCCAATTTGTTTCGTATTTAATTAGCAGAAGATTTTTAGATAAAAATCATGTTACCTTTTATTACTTTAAAATATTATGTTTTGGATTTATATTTACTATAATTAAATAAACATTTAAACATTATTATTATTATTATTATTTTTATTGTAATGGTTATAATGCTAGATTGATCGCGTTTGCTATTTCGAAATAATTATTCAAAAAGACTATTGATATTTAGTGATGAATTTTATCATTCGCAAAGATTAATAGAATCTTTTTGAATATTATTTATATATTTTTAAAATTGAAAATTGCTGATTTTAATATCTTTTAAATAAGTGTACAATAATAATAAAAATTTTAATTGATAGAGAGAGAAAAACAGTATCAGGAAGTTTATTTGTGGTTAGGAGTACTAAATAATAGTATTTGGTCAATTTGTACGTTTTTTATTACAAAATATATTTCAAGGGGCGCGATGGCAAGAAAAAGAACGAAGTTCGGTTCGAGACAGAGCCACCCTATTATACTTTGAAATTGGATTTTCTAACCTAAAAAAAAATTTCGATTGCATACAAATCATTAGTATTGCGCGTACGCTCAATCTGTTGGTATGTACTTGGAATATATTAACCTAATCTTTCATTTCTAAAGAGATTTATCCAAAAATATTACTTTATTAACTTAATATTGCAAGTTGAAAATTTGCTCGGTATATTTCTTTTTGTTAAATTTATTCTCCCGATATTTTGTCTCCTCCGGTCACGTGGCTTCCGGTGAGTTATATACGTATTATACGCCAGTGGTTACAGCAGTTAATCTACTTTACCGACATTCGTCTGCTACTCGGTGACAGTGACACGCGATTGTGTTTATATGTATATATTATTGAATTGAATTGAATTATGTACTAGATATAATAATGTCATACGATTATATGCGCGATGCGATCAATATCTACAATAGTAGCTGGTTATCTATTAAATAGATCAAGATTTCAAGGACAATTTTCTTTGTAAAAGATGCGAAATCTCCCTAAAAAAACTTTTTTCCAAAGTAATAACCTTGGCAAGAAAAAGACAGTAGTAATAAAAGTAGTGAAATCTCTAAATATAAAAACCTCAAGTAAATGTTTTTTTGCTATACTCATTAAGATAAAATTAAAGTTAAAATCAGTTTTCCCAAAAAATGATATTTAAATGCGTACAGCAAGAAAAAGCATTTACTTGACATTTTTATATTTAGAGATTTCACTACTTTTATTACTACTGTCTTTTTCTTGCCAAGGTTATTACTTTGGAAAAAAGTTTTTTTAGGGAGATTATCTATATACTATTGTATTTTGATATTAGTAATGTAACACATTTGGTAATGGCAAGATATACATATTTCGAAGAACTTTCATGAAAATACAAATACTTTCAATATTCGTAGTATCTATAACATCGGATTCTCTTCAATTTCGTTGACTATTTGTAAAATACTATAATGTTTACTTAGACATTTTCGTGTTCGAACAATATAACAAAATGTTAATTTTTTCTGATTTTTTCTATGAGTTTATAATATAAGCTAACGCTTCAGCTATAAATTACCTATTAATTTCAAGGTCTTGGATTTTATCATGTTAACTCCTCCACTTCTTTTTTTTCTAATGAATTGATTACAGATATTACCTCACCTATGTTCGTTGGATTCATAAAAATGGTATTTGGGTTCATTATCATATGTTCCGGGACCCTTGTCGGCTAGCTCATCCGTCAGACTACCCAGTGATGTACCGATTGGTAGTTCGTACACACCGTTTTCACCTTTATAAACATAAAATACTGGATCAATGTCACAGTAGAGAACTCGAGGACCCAAAGCATGCAGGTAGTCAAATAGTTTGAGTCGTGCTTGTGCCGTTGTGAATGCAGCCAAGACAACGTTAATCATTGATGACACTACTGAGGATGTCAGAGCCTCGTCCTTGTAGCAGCAATTGACGTAGAGCGTATCGTCATTGGCTGGTAAAATACCGTTATCCTCCACCTCTGCACTATTGAGTAAATTTATCAATGTCTTTCGATTTTTCACAAAAAGTGTTCTTGTCAAGTTCTCGCGTTGACCAAACTTTTGACACAGAAAATTAAGACAGAGTTTGGCGACAGATCGTAGACCCGCATTTTAATATATATTATGTTTATTCAAGCTAATACCCTTATTGTGTTTCAACTCTTTAACGTAGCGTTCTTTATTCTCTTCTGTGATACAGTCTGGTGGGTATTTTGACGCAGCAACCTTTTGCGTAAAATACTTATTAATATATTCAGCAAAAATAATACCTTTTCTTTCTTTCTGGTTTTACTGCGTCATTTCGTACGACCAAATGTTATACACAGACTTAACAACGTAGCCCAATGTGACAGCCGCTTTCATCTCCTCTGACACCCATATCCCCCGCAATAGTACTCTTTTACATCCTCATGAAGAAGGCTACAAAAAAAAAAAAAAACGCATATTGTGGGTCAAGCCGTTTTCTCTTTCTGTTCATCTTATTTTCATCAACGAATTGATGTAGTTCTTTGTTTTGCAAAATTTTGGTATTAAATTAACATTAATAAGTTGATAATTTGCTGTCATTACTCTGTCTTTTCGTACTTCACATCAATTGATTTATCACTCGTTAAATCTATATCTCTGTTTATCGTGTAGCATCGAGGACAACCAGGCCAAAAATAGTCATAAAAATGGAAAAAATACCATAGTGTGATGCACACTATTGTCACGTAATAATCACGTAATAATTCCGTGATATTCACGTGATTTTTTTCAGTAGGGTCATTTTTTTACACTCATGGATCCTGCTGCGTATGAATCGAGAGGCGTTAATGGACCTGATATAAGCGGGCCTGTTAGGGGAGTGGAGTTGACGCTGGGACCTGGAATGAGATTGGCAGAGCGTTGAACCAAGACTCCTTTCTGCTCAAGTTAGGGAAAGGGGGTCGTGCAAGCAAAGTTGTGATCGGGGTTAGTGTACGCCGCTGTCCAGGGGGCGGTGTCGTCGAGCAGAGAGATGATGCGCGTGTCCGACACGACACACATCAGCTTGATGGCGTGTGCTTGCTCCCTGTGGAGCGGGGCGGATAAGATAGGCTTACTTCCAGGTAGGCAGAGCGGATGGGTGAAGCAGGCAGGCAAGAGAGGCCTGCTGATGCTCCTTGCTGTGGCTTCCTCGTTGCTTAGAGGGCAAACACTGCTCAGACCTCTCTAAGTCGACTCTTTGAGCGAGTCTGGACGAGAGAGCGCCGCTCGGTAAAGGTTACACCACCTAGTTATGATAAAGGGTGAGGGGAAGAGAAGATTTCAAAAGATCTTCGGAGAGAGTGCTTTGTGAGCAAAGCAAAAGATGTCCCTTGTGAAACGGAGAACACTTGGTGTGGAACGGTGAGCGCACGATGCAGAGCGAGAAGAAAGTGATCCGTAGCTCTCCTCGCAGGCGATGGTGGTGAACCCGAAGACTAAAGGTGGCGATGCTGTATTTGCTGCTCCCGAGAGTGACGTTGGGCTGATCAATGGGTCGTCCTGGCAGTTGCTCCTTGCAGAGGGAAATCGTCTCAGTAGTGAAGTCGGCTGGCAGATGTTCTTTAACAGCTTGTCCCTGTCGATTGCTCGTTGAGTGACGGAAGCCTCCAGAAGTCTTGTTTAAAGGAGCTAAGATGCTTATCGTGGAATGGGGGGGGGGGGGGGGGATGAGAAATGATTACACGAAGTAATTATATCTCAAACAAAAATCAGATTTATCGCGTCTCGAATGAGTTGTGCAAGTAGCCTTGGCTCCGTGCTCCCACTTAGACGCAGTCTGATGCGGGTTGGGGAATGCCTCAGCCTGGATCCGGCCCGCTTATCGAAAGCGCAATTCCAACGAAGGTAGACCTTAATAGAAGCGCAAAGCCCCATCCTAAAGTGAGGCACCCTGAGAGTTAGTAAGCATTTTGAACTTCTTGCGGTCTGACGGTAACAGAATGCAGCTTAGTCGGAAATATATCGATCATGCTAATCAACTTAGTTTATATATGCAATCGGTGCATCGGAGGAGGGTGAGCGAAATCAAGGAATAAATTTAAAATCGAAATGCTTAAACTCAGCTACCCAAGGCGTCGTGATTCTTAGTAAGAGAAGCTCAATTTAGATAATACGTCGGCACATCGAAGAATAATAAGGCAAGTAAAAGCGAGGAATACAACCAAAACCCTTAAGCCAAGCTACCCCACGCGTCGCATTTTTTAATGAGACAAGCTTAATTTAAAAAATACGTCGGCACATCAGACGCAGGTAAACGAATGCGAAGAATAAATTTAAAACCAAAACCCTCAATTCCAGCTACCCCACGCGTCGAGATTTTAAATAACAGAATATTTATTTAAAAAACACGTCGGCACACTGGAATAAGAAGGCTAGCGAGAGCGGGAAATAAATCTAAAAACAAAAGCCCTAAACTCACCTACCCCACGCGTCGCTTTTTTTTGTGATATCTTAACACGGTGCAAAAAAGGACTGCTTTAGTCACAGATAGACGTGACTTAACAGCGGATTTTAGCGGATGTTAAAGCTTGATTAAAAATAAATTATAAAATGGAAAACAAAAAGAATAGCTTGAAAAGTCTGAACAATTTTTTTAGAAAATATACATTTTTATTGCAAATAATAACGTTATTAAAGAACTTTATTATTTTCAAGGAACCCTAAGAGTTTTCTTTATTTTTATCTGCTTTTTTAAACAATTATCAAGTTTGCTTAATCTTTTGGCTTGTTTCAATTTTCATTCAAATTTTTTAAAAATAGTTACCCACACAGCATGAAAATTCGTATAGAAATATTTCATAAAATATATCACAGTACCCTAGTGGAAATGAAAAATGTGAAAAACTGTAAACAATTGTAAGGAAACGTGAAAGAATGTGAAAGATAAATCAAAATTTTATATCAATATTTGGAACATCGCTAATAAGAAAATTGTCATAATTTTTCACTATTTTTCACAGTTGTTCACATTGTTTTACGTTTTTATACATTTATTTTTTTTAGCAAAAAAATGCATTTTTATGTAACACTTATGCACAGTATTTCACATTTCCTCACTATCATGCACATTATTTTATATTTGTCACAAGTCTGGTTTTTTCGAGTTTGTTTCCGACACAACTCTACTCTAAAATGAGTTTTTTATGTGCCGGTGGTTACTCTAGGATGTGGTTTTGTTTATTTCCAACAAAATATTGCCTTGTAACCCATTTTCAGACAGTATATAAATTGCTCCTTATAAGGAAGAAATATATCTTAGAAGCGTAGAAGATATTAGCTCAGGTGGTTAGACGTTTGACTGGCACGCTGAAGACCCGGGTTCGATCCTACCTTGGGTCACTTTTTTTTATTTTCAATTAATCCTTTAGTGTGCCAAATATTTGTGAGGGACCGCGAAAAATCGTGAAAAATGTTTTTATAAATGTGCAACAATATGAAATAAAGTATAATATATTCTGTAAATTAATTTTTCTTATTGTTCCAAAACTTAATGCTTTTTTTTAGTTTTTCACAATTGTACACATTTACGTTACAATGTTTCACTTTTGCACACGATTTATCACAATTTTTCACATTTATCATTTCCGCTAGGATAATATTTGTGAAATATTTCTAAAATATTTCATGCTGTGTGGGTATTAGTCTTTTTCGACAGTTCTCGATTTGTTTCAGTTTTTATTTTTGCCATGAAAAAAAAACATGAATTGGCGATGTTTAATACTTGCTTGTTATTTTCAGGCTATATACAACTTTTTATAAATTTATTTTAAATTTTTTATTGTGCCGCAATATTAGTTGACATAGAAACAAAATGCCTCGAACAAATCGACGTATAAATCCATACAATATTAAAAATCATAAAGGCAGTAACTTAAGACCGATATGTAAGGAAATGCTTAAAGAATTTCCAGCTATATGAAAAAATGCTAGAATATGTTACACTTGTAGAAAAAAACTAAATATACACGCTGGACCGACCCGTATCAAACCAGATTTGACTCCAATGGATGTTTCTGAGGATCCCGAAAGTGATTCAGAACATTAATTTGCACAAACTAAATCAGTTAGAGAAATCGAATTAGAAGAGCTATTTACGGGCCTACAAAATAAATTTTCAAGCTTAAACCATAATGATCCATTGAGGCTTAGAATACTTACGATTTCACCAGAATCTTGGAGTGCAAGAAAAATACAAAAAGAATTTGGTTCATCTAGATTCTTAGCACAAAAAGCTAAGGATTTGAGATTATCCTTTGGCGTCTTACAACTTACAACAGCTAAAAGTGAAAAAAAATTATCAGAATACACTGTTAAAAAAATAAAAGAGTTTTACGAAAACGATTATAACAGTAGATTATTACCGAGGAGAAAAGATACAATTTCTGTTTAGATTAAAGGTGTACGTACTCAAGTACAGAAACGTCTTGTACTGCTTGATTTAAACAACCTATATTCTTCATTTAAGGAATCGCATTCCTTGTTTGTTTGCTAAGCTTCGACCTAAAAAATGTATTCTTGCTGATGCCAAGGGGACTCATTGTGTTTGTGTATGTACAATTCACGAAAACTGTAAAATGATGCTGGACGCTATGAATATAAATAAATTGACAGATAATCAAATATGTAATTATAAAGATTGTTTAAGTAAATTAGTGTGTGAAAAACCAACTCCCGATTGTTACCTTAACGATTGCAACAACTATCCTGACATTGCAGACTTTTCTTCATATCTTTTTGATTTGTTAAATAATAACTCAATCTATGAAATACAGTTCGGATCATGGGTAACTACTGATAGATCAACGTTACAAACACTAACACTAAAATCAGTTGATTTTGTCGAAGAATTATATAATAAACTTGTAAATTTAAAACCTCACTCTTTTATTGCCAAAGAACAGTCAATATTTATCTCAGAACAAAAATTGAGAATTTCAGAGAATGAAGTAATGGCAATGTTTGACTTCTCCGAAAATTATGCTTATGCAGCACAAAATGCTTCACATGCATTTAATTTTAATAATGACCAATGCATAGTATTTCCTTTCATTCTTTATTACAAAGAAGGTAAAGATTTAAAACATCAAAGTATTATGTTTTTTTCAAATAGTCTTAAACATGACAACGCTGCTGTTTATACAATTCAGAATCAACTGATACCAATAATTAAAAAATATGTAAATAATTAAAAAAAAATAATTTACGTGACAGATGGGCCAAAGCAACATTTTAAAAACAAATATCAAATAGCAAATGTATTAAATCACGAAGTAGATTTTGGCATCAAAGCTGAGTGGCATTACACTGCTACAGCACATGGGAAAAGTTGTTTTGATGACATTGGAGCAGCATTTAAACGGGAAGCTTATCGTGCTAGTCTTCTGGCGAAACCTACAAAAGCCATTTTAACACCTGAAGCACTTGTAAACTGGGCAAAGAATTTTTTTAAAAAGAACACGACAAAATGAAAAGAAAACTGAATAAAAGATTTGAAGAGGCAAAACCAGTCACAGGAACCTTAACTCATCATGGTTTCATTATATTATCTCAAAGTTTATTATTAATGAAAAAGTATTCGACTTCTAAAAATGGAGAAAAATTGCTAATGTAACTTAATGTAATTGAATAATCAACATTGAAACTTTTGTACTCTTTATGTAAGTATTAATACTATTGTATACATACTTTATGTAATTACTATAACAAATATTTAATAATAATACAACGGACCTAAATGCATAAGAAAAGCTTTGTCGCTAATTTTTTTACAACTTTATCGAGTAGTAACTACATTTTTGGGCTTTTTTTTGAGGTTATAGATGGATGGTGGGCCCATAACAGTCTATAACGGGCCAAAACTAAGGGTAGATTTGTGTTCAGCGGGAAAAAATACACGCGGCTAAGCTTCTTCCCTAATTTTCTGACCAATTTTGCGAGTCTCAGCCACGTAATAATGCATTATTGGACTATTTTTTGTACTGTCGGAACTGCACCGGTCCACCATTTTGAATTTCGCAAAAAGGCCACTAAGTAATGGAAACTAGATTCAATAAGCTAAATTTTAAGCCCGAGCAGGAATCATTTCGAGCCTCTGATTTTTGGACAGGGGGGGGGGTGGTCGGTTTCAAAAAGAATGACCCATATATATTTATCAATGTTAAAGGATGAAAATTTCGTTTGTAATTCATCTAGCATATTAGTTTCTTTATACAAGAATGTTGCATTATCAGATTATTTAATGTACATTGTCATATTAGGCAAATAAAAATCACTCAGCGCCACGTGCTATACTACATCCATAGTTGATCCAGCGTAGAACGGATCTCGTGATTTTTTAATTGAAAGGGAACGGGTGCATGCATATTAGAATGAAATAACTATAATTATGTTTTTTGCTCTCCATATTAACAAATAAATAAAGCAGGAACAAAGGTGAGAGAGCTTTATTTGAATAATTTACTATCAAATTATTTTTTTTAATTTTACTCTTTATGTGATATAGTCCGTTTTTCTTTTCTGCGACTGCCATTAAATTTTCATTTTTATCAAATATTTTAGCTAAATTTTTCTCCGAAACAATTCTACAATTAACAGTAATTTTGCTAAAACTAATTAAATTTAAATTCATATCTTTAACGTATAAAACGTCTTTCATATTAATTTCAAATTGCTTACCAAAGGCATCAAAATAACTTACAATATTTCCTATCTTTGTCGCTTTTACAGTTCTCAGTACTCAAAGTAACTATCATTATTTACAATGTAGTCTGTACTACCACTATCTAAAATCCAATCGATTTCGCTACACTGTTTATCTTTTACCTTACTATTGTACGCAGTAGCAGTATTCCGCTCGACCTTGGCTATCCATGCTCCTGTGTTGTCGTCTCTGCTTGACTCGTTCCAGCGACTTGTGTTTTGATTGTTGCTTGCTTCTGTCTGGGAGTGATGTGCGCCTCTATAAGCACCTCTTCTCCTTGCTCCTCTATGACTACCTCTTCCTCTTGAACCTTTGTAGCCTCTTGTTGACCTCCAAGTCCAACTACTATTTGAAATTTGTCCTTCTGTTTGTTCTTGACTTTTACAGTCCTTCATCAAATGTCCAAAATTTCCACATTTATAACATTGTCTTTGATTTTTATTCACTGCGAATACACTCGAATTTCTAATGGTTGTTTCGCCTTTATTACTTTTCAGTTCAGCCATTTTAATTTTATTCTTTATATATTCTGCCGTTTGATCTTCATCTTTCAATGTATCTATTAAGTAGCCTATATAGCTATACGACTCCGGCAATGTATTTAAGATATAATTCAATTTTTCTTTTTCTGTTAAAGTAGCACTAGCACTTTTCAAATCATTAACACATTTTTCAAAATCCAAGAAAAACGTTGCTGTATCACTATAATTTTTCAATCTTAATTTTCCAGTTTATTTCGGCACACTATTTGCATTGCCGTAGATTCTCTTAAATAAATCTGATCAAATTTCTTCATAATTCCATAAGCCGTTGTCTCATTACAAATAAACTCCATTTGTCTATCCGAAATAGAGCTGTATATATAGTTAATTGCTTTCAAATCAGCTTCATCTCATGACTCTTGATTACTTGATGTTTTTTTTTCTTTTAATATTTTCTTCACATTTTTTCATTTTCAAATACATTGTAATTCTTTTTTTCCACATCTGGCAATTCTCTCCATCAAATACTGGTATTTTAAAATCACCGTTATTCGTCATTTTTGTATTTAATGATGTTCACTAGTCTCTAGATATTTTTTATTTTTTAATATAATCACTTCTCTTGATACTTTTATTACTTATTACAATTTCATCACTCTTCACCATGCACGTGTTAATATATTTTCACGTGCCACCGAAGCAACACGTGAAAATATAGAGTAAAGAACAAAAAAAACTAACCACGCTCTGCTACCATGATAAGGTGGTGGAAAATAAATACACTATTAAGTATTTATTAAGTGTAATTTAATATAATAAAACGTAAGATTACATAAAAATTATATTCAGCGTGATGCTACTACCGAGGACTCTATGTAGTCTCTGTCAACTCTCTTTCAAGCGAGCACGCTGGAACTAGCGTTCCCTTTCCACTCTCTCTCTCTCTCTCTCTCTCTCTCTCTCTCTCTCTCTCTCTCTCACTCATACATCACGCGCTCACACGAACACCGCTGACTCGTGCACTAGCACAAATGTACTTATACTTAACAGAAACAATAACTTACTTTGGCGTAAAAACCCTCACGGTTTCGAGGGAAAAGCCTAAGCCAGCTATTAAGATAAATTATGCTTTATTTGTTGAAAAAACAATTATGTAGAGATATACATATAATTAATAAATATTAATTAAAAAACTTATAGATTAAAATTAATTTATGCAATATTTTTCAAAAATATTACTTGTATCTTTTGAATTTTTTGATAATAATTTCAATTCTTTAGGTTTCTTCAACATTCTCCTTCTTTGATTACTTGGAACTGTATTAATATACACTACATTTCTACTTGTTATACATAATGGTCATGATAAAGCATAATAAACTGCTTCATGTAAAGTTAATACATTTCCATTTATAAAACATTTGCTTTTTTCTTAATTTTTGTTTTAAGTCTAAAGTACCCTTTCCAATATCCTCAGATGTTTCTCTAAATAATTCTGAAAGTCCTGCTTCTATTTTAGTTACATAATTGACCATATAAAAAGCAGCAACATGAGCATCCAATAATTTTGTAAATCCATGTTTGATTCTAATAACATTAAAATTTGTAGATTGTACGTATTTATAGATACTCCAGTAGATGATCTCTTTAAAAAAATTGTATTTCATTTAAGAGTACTTCTAATAGCATTGATGTATTCAAATCCTGTCATTGATAAATTTTGTAACATAGCTTTAAAAGTGACATCAGTATTTAAATTAAAATATGTATTCATTAGATCTTTAATTTTAATAATATGAACATGTTTATTTCCAGTGACTTTATCGTTGTTTAGTGGCTTTAATATTGTTGTCTTTTTTTTTTTTTTTGGTAGAAGGCTGTGAATCCTTTTAACGGACGACTGTTCCCTTGCGGAAACACCAAGTGTGGGACTCGGCAGCGGCGGCCACCCCTACCCACTAAACACGTATCTCCCTGTTCGCTCGACGTGCGCGTCCTTTGCGCATTCATTCCTTGCTTCCGTTCAAACGATACTACTACTCTACTCTTTCACTCTCTCAGCCATTCAGTTTTCCAGGCATCCATCTTCTTTCTTACTCTGCAATATACCCCGCACGTATGAGGCAAGCAGCGTCCAAGCGTCCGTGCTGGCTGTCATCAGTCTTGTCACGTTGTCTGGCGTAATCATCGTGCCGAGAAGCGTTTCCAGTCTTTGTCTTTGCTCGGTCCAACGGGTGCACACAAAGAACGTGTGCTCCGCGTCGTTCAAAGCTTGTCCACAGTACGTGCATTCCGGTGTCGTCACTCTGTTCATTCTGTGAAGATACTTTCGGAAGTACCCATGGCCGGACAAGAATTGGGTAAGGTAGAAACCCACCTCACCGTGCTTCCTGTCCTTCCAGGGCCCAACCTCCGGTATCAGTCTGTTCGTCCGTTCTTCCGTCGCAGCGTCTGCCCTCCCAACGCTCGAGCTTCGTGCGAACAAGCGTTTCCGCTCGTGTGCAAGAAGGTCGATCGGAATAACGCCCGCTATCGCGAAGATCGCATTTTCCGATACGGTCCGGTACGCGCATGCGATCCTTAGTGCCCCGGTTCTTTGCACACTCGTCATAGCCTTCGCCCGTCGCTTAACTTTTAACGCGTCCGCCCATACCTCGGCCCCGTAGAGCATGATCGAGTGGGTGACGCTCATCAGTAGTCTTCGTATACTCGGTCTCGGTCCTGGCGTGTTGGCCATGAGTCTACTCAAAGCCTTCGTCTTTTCTGCTGCTTTCGTAGTCAGGTTACGTATGTGTGGCCAGAAGGTCAGTTTCGTGTCCAGGGTCACCCCCAGATACTTAACTTCGCTCTTGGTTGTCATCCGTTCCGTTCCCACAGTCATCGGTATTATCGTCTCGATCCGTTTTCTAGTGAGTAGCAGCAACTCAGTCTTTTGCAATGCAAGTTGCAGTCCGTGCTCTGTCATCCATCTGTCTACGCGTCTCATCACCTGGTTCAGTTTCAGCTGAGCCAAGTGGGCGTCACGTGCGGTTATGACGGCTGCCACGTCGTCCGCGTACGCGATGAGGCACGTGTCGTCTGGCATGTCCAGTCTCAGTATACTGTCGTACAGTGCGTTCCAAAAGTCAGGACCCAAAATGGAGCCCTGTGCCACCCCTGCCGTCACCCGTTTTCGTCGCATTCCATCCGTTGTCTCGTACGTCAAGTACCGATCCTGTAAATAACTTCTCACAACTCGCGCCAGGTAGGCCGGCACTCGGAAGGTTGTTTCCAACGCCTCCAGAATGTCGGTCCACCTCGTGGAGTTGAAAGCGTTCGTCGTCGAGTAGCGCCAAGAGTACCAGCGGTCTGGCTCCCTGGCATACGTCGTTCGTCTTGTCCACGATCTCCAGTACGTCCGTTATGGCTCCGATCGTTGAGCGTCCTCGTCTAAAACCGTGCTGTCTGTCCGATAAGTCCCCGGCAGCTTGCACCGCCTGCAACAGTCTGGGTCGCAGCAATAGTTAGAACAGCTTTCCCGATGTGTTCAGGATGCTGAGAGGCCTATAGGAAGAAGACGCGGCAGGATCCCTCTTCCCTTTGGGAATGAGGACCAGCCGCGCAGTCTTCCAAGGCCCCCCGAACGCTCCCGCGACCAGGCACCCGTTGTAGATCCGCAGCAGCGCATCTGGCCTTTCGGCAGCGATGATCCGCAGCAGCTCCACCGGGATGCCATCTGGTCCTGGAGCCCTCCGAGGCTTCAGCTTGGCTGCAGCGCTCTGAAGCTCTCCCACCGTGAAAGGTGGACATTCTATCACCGTGTCCTCGTTCGTATCGTCCGTTCTCTCCGGGTGAGTCGGGAAGAGATCATTTTCGATCCTCTCCATTGTGTCTCCGTCCTTCGTCTCTGTAGGTTTCCAGGCGCCAAGTTTGCGAGTCACAATCTTGTAGTCCTCCCCCCATGGGTCTGAATCTACTTCGTCCTCTAGTCGTCTCCAACATTGTCGTTTGCTGTCGTTGATGGTACGTCTGAGAAGCTTTCTCGCAAGTTTGTATTCCCGCGATAGAGCCTCCCGTTCGCGTTCGTCCTTCTGGTGCTGTGCCTGTCTCCGCAGTCGGTGGCACTTTCGTCTGATCTCAGCAACCTCTGGGGTCCACCAGTAGGCTTGCTGTTTGTCTCGTCTGTACCGTTTCCGTGGCATCGTGGCTTCGCAGATGCGCTACAGATACTTTTCCAGATCGTTCACACACCGCTCGACCACGACTTGGTCCGTCGGTCCCCGAGACAGATCCACAGAAGGTGTCGCTACTTTCTGCAATTGTCTCGTCAGTTCGTCCCTGTTTATACGTCCAGTGTCCCAACGTGTAGTTCGTCTATTCTGTGTCCGTGTTCGCCTCTTCGCGGTGTCACTAGTCAATCTAAAGGTGATGTACTGATGATCGCTGGCCGTATAGTCCTTGATTACTTTCCATCCCCGCAGCTTTGTCAACAAACTGTCCGTGGCCAAAGTGATATCCGGGATGGAATCACCGAAGCCGGGTCGTCTGTACGTAGTCACGTTTCCCTCGTTAATTACTTCCAGTCCTAGTCGGGCAGCTATCTGTAAAATCAGTCGCCCCCTTCTGTTCGTCTTAGGCATCCCCCACTCGACCGCCCGCGCGTTAAAATCGCCCGCCACGATCACGTCGCCCGAGAGGTCTCTGACGACGTCTTCCAGGGCTTCCAGCTTTTCGTCGTACTCGCGCGAACTATTGTTCGGGGAGAGGTAGACGCTGACAATAATGACAGCGTCGATCCTCACCCAAACATAGTCATCCCCGCACCCGCTGTCTGTGATATGCGCCGCGTTTATCCCTCGGGCCCACACCGCCGCCGTGTTCGAGCTGCTCGCGATCCACGACGGTTTCGAAAGGTTTCTGTACTGCTCGCTTATCACGAGCACGTCCGCGTCCGTTTTCGCCGCAACTTGAGGAAGCAGCGCGTGTGCCACGCTACTTCTGTTCAAGTTGCATTGGAGTATCGTCAGATCCATTGCGACTGTCTCGTCCTGCCTTCCGTCAGAGCTGCTTTAAATACAGCACACGAGGACGTGCCAGGCACGTGAGCCAGGTCTTGGTTGGCTCTCCCCGCGCAGAGAAAGCAGGAAAGTGCTTTTGCACGACCTTCCCACATGTCCCTGTTTACTGCACTTCCAGCAGCAGTCACGTCTGTCGGGTCCCGTGCACTCAGTTCTTATATGTCCGCACTTGTAGCACCTCGGAACGCGGAGCCTGGGTCGTAACCGACAGTTAACCCACCCGATTTTAATTCGGCCCTTCTTGAGCAGGTCCGCCGCCTCCTTTGCGTCAAACTCGCAGACGGCCAAAGCCTGTCCGCGGTTGTTCGCTCCAAAGACATGGACGGCCCGCTCACCCTCCGTCCCCAGATCGCGGTTGATCGCGTCCGCGACGTCCCTTGCTGTCGTGACGCAGTCCAGGTCCATAAAATCCAGCGTCACCCTGGAAGTAAGTTCCTTTACCGTCGCAGTCTGTCCCAGCGAATCTTGTAAAGCTCGCAGAAAGGTCTGGCGATCCTGATCCTTCTCAAGCTGCACAAGAACCGCTCCGTCCTTTGTCTTGCGTATGGCTTTAACGTCAACGTTACAAGTCGACGGGTTCACATTTTTCCGCATGGAACCCAGTACGTCCGCGTACGTCTTTCCAGCCTCAGGTTTGATGAGGATCGCGCCTCGCCTAGGTTTCAGGCTTAAGCGATCCATCTTACGCCCCTGAGGCTCGCTGGTCCTCGTCCTTTGCGTCTCCGTCTTGTTCGCCTCCGATTCTGCGGTCTTCCTACGCTTTTTGCGTTTCGTCACCGTCGTCCAATTTTCCTTCGGCGGATTACTCTGCTGGGCAGGGTTTTCCACCTCCGGGCTCGGGGTCTGTTTGCCAGCTTTCCGTTTACTTGCTGGCGTCGCCAGTTCTGTCCTTTGTATGTCGAAGGTCATAGCTTGTCGCAGCTGACTCATACATCGAAGCTCTTGCTCCGCAACATCCACTGCTTCTTCTATATCTTCCATTCCGTTTGTAAATCTGCTATTTTAATTTGTAGTTGGTTCATATATTTTTTTTTTTATCTCCCGTTTCTATTTACGTGTTTTTAAGTGTTGATGGTCAGGTTTCTCACCAGAAACTGGTCTCCACATCCGATCTTGAGTAATCCCGGTGAAAAGAGCGTGCCTAGAGTCCGGTGGCCTCGGAAGTCCCCCCCCCCTCTCCCCGCAGCGAGCACCCATCCGATCGCCAATCGGGATCGCTGCTATGATCAGGATTTGGCGCTTGCTCGCTCTACCATTGTGCAGGGCGAGCCTCCCGACTGACTAGGCCGGGTCCGACCCCCTCTAACTACTGGCGGCCCAGGAGTGCAAAAACTGGTGTTAACAACTGTACCCTCCAGAGTCGGCACGCTTACATTCACGGGAAAACCCCCTCATGGATGCTTTCTCCATTTCACGGTGGGGCCTGCAGGGTGCCCCTATAGGGGACAACTCGTTTATAGAGTGCCTCCACCCGCTTGGAACAATACTCGTCTATAGGGGTCCCCATTCATGGGAGGTGCCCGTTTATAGGGCCCCCGACTCACTCCTCGCGGTGCTTCCGTGTGACTAAAAGGGAGTGTTTGTATAAGTGCGTGAGTGGTTGTTGAACAGTTGCCTACCACTATTGGCAACTGTAGCTAGAGACTCCTTTAGCCGCCTCTGTTATAGCGTTGCTGCGAAGAGCATTGACGCGACAGAGAACGTTTCCAGCGGACGCGGCGAGGATGCAGGAGCATAGCATTTCTTCTAAGCGGGTTTGACCCACACAAAGAAGCGTCCGCCTTTAATATCATTGTCTTATTTATAACGTACAATCCTCTATTATAATAAAGAGAAATCTGTTTTAGCGTTCTCCGGTTCTCCGGTTCTCCGATTATCCAAGTTCATAATTTTTTATGAATTATAGTGATCTGTCTATATTATATTACTCATTTGAATCATCAATTCATTAACAGCCTTGAGCAATAGCATCGACTTAAAGGTAACGATTTCGGACCCGTCTACCAGATCGCCAAAGCGTACAGCGTCCCTTCATTTAAACCCATAAAGTCAATATATGCACAAGGTTGTAGTTAAGAAACATTAAACAAACTTATAATGCGAAATAATATAAATGATAACCTTCGAAATTTTTCTGTTTATAATACTACCGCGTCTGCAGGTCAGATACAGGTCAGATAACTTAAATAATAGAGGTTACAGTAGAATGAGAACTTGGACCAATATTTCACGCTTTTTATAGATTCATTCACGCATGCGCGGACGAAATACATAATTAAAAGAAATTTTTTTTATATAATTAAAGTTCGCGGTCTTCCGTACGTTTAGTATAATTCTTATACTGCTATATATCTGTGTGAATAACTATAAAAGTATATTCAAGATAAATTTAATAATCAAAATAATATTATTTTTTTTTTTTTGGTTACATTATTAATTATAAAAATTTTAAATATTGAAACAAAATTATTAGTATTTTTTTAAATATTATAATTTATAAAAAAGAGATGCCATAAATGCCTTTGAAACAAGAAATTTCAGTATTTAGCCGAATTTTCACATTTTAGACCATTTTTACCCTATTTTAAACGACTATTTTTTAGTAATTATTTGGAATATGATATGGTGTTAGTGATACACCTTAATTAGTAATTAATTATTAATTAAAAAAAAATTTAATTATAATAATGATTATTATAAATTATTAATTATTTATTAAAAAAATTAAATTCAGTTCAAGTTATTATTAATTTAAGACGAGTTATTATCTGAAATTCAGACTACTTTTCTCATTTGAGCGATTAAGACACGTCAAAACTTAAAATTGTTGGATTCTCTTTTAAGATCAAATTAGGTGTGCCAAATTGTTCTTTGAAAACAAGAATCTCTTTTTTGACACATTATGGCCTAGTATTGCATGCTATTGCACAGTATGTCATGGTATGGCACGGTATGGCACAGCGTGACACAGCATGGCACAATTTACCACTCTTTGGCTCACTTTGTCATACTTCGACACAATGAGGTATATCCCGCCGTCCGCGCACCAAAACATTACTACTCCACGATGCCATTATATCGTACGTCATATCGTATGCATTGTCCCAGTAGTACATAGCAATAAATATTTCAATAATAAAAATAACCGCTGCCAATTCTTTGGCAAAAATAATAATTTACTGTATATTAGTTGGCTCTAATGGTATAAAAATTCAAGCAATCATCTATATTAAAATAATGCAAAAAAAAAGTGTGCGTCACGGGACGCCCGACAGAAGTGATCACTTCATATGATATTTATAGAAACTATCAAATATAGAACTTGTTTAACGCATGATGGCAATAATAATTTTATAGTTATATTTTTTGTTAATCTAATAATTTATAAATGGATCAGGAATAAGTAAAACGTAATTTAATTTCCTTTTGTATGTAAAATATATATTTTATGTACAATATTTATCATTATTTAACAGTTTAAGTTGACTGGCTGGTATTTAACACAACAATATGATTGTCAATATACACGTAAATATCACACTCGGTAATTGAAAAATCAAAATAACTATCTGTTTACTAACACAATTTAATAACACAATGTTCACTTCAAAAGTTTTACTAATGTAGAGGTTATGTTTACTGTGCACGCGCGCTAAGAAAAAGGGTCGAGGAAAGAAAGGGAGAGATAGAGAGCGTATGTAGTGGAGCATATCGACGGCTGACTGGAAGATCACCGTATCTCAACCACCGCTTCGAGAACGCCGTATCCCGGCGGTGGCTTCGGGATCGCCGTATCTCAGCCGAGGCTTCGGAAACGCCGTATCTGAGCCGCAGCTTCGGAAACGCCGTATCTCGGACGCAATTTTTTTCCTCAAATTTTGTAGTAGCGTTAAATATGACGTAAAAATTTTTAAAATTTGCATCAAAAATTCTGAAAAAAATCAGAATTACTTATTTGATTTATTATTTGACATTAACTACACTGTAAGTATAGATAATGTAGAAATTGGAGTAGAAAAACTTTTCATTTTACACCGATAATATCGGGATTTTGTAAACCGATTGGAATGGCCTGTCGTTGAATAGGCGTGAGATCTTTATAACCAATTTTGTCAATAATATCCAAGATTTCTTTAGGAAAACCTGATTCCTTCCACGACCGGATCGGATCAGACGAAACCCCAATTTCAAAGTATATAGGGTCGCGCCGCAGACAAATCGTACTTTGTACTTTTTCTTGCCAAAGCGGCGCTATCGCGCCCCTAGATAATTTAAATTTAATATTTTACTAATTCAACAGAAAAAAATTAAAATTCTTCGTTGTACTCGTATTTTTTAGTTCTTTCCACCTCGCTAAACATTTTAAGTAAATATTATTCTTCCATAAATTTTACGTGTTTCGTAAAATGAAACAAAAACCTCTGCTGTTTTTCTACTCGAATTTCTACATTATCTATACTTACAGTGTAGTTAATGTCAAATAATAAATCAAATAAGTAATTCTGATTTTTTTCAGAATTTTTGACGCAAATTTTAAAAATTTTTACGTCATATTTAAAATTTGCGCAGTGCTGCCACTACAAAATTTGAGGAAAAAAAGTCGCGTCCGAGGTACGGCGTTTCCGATGCTGCGGCTCAGATACGGCGTTTCCGAAGCCTCGGCTGAGATACGGCGATCCCGAAGCCACCGCCGGGATACGGCGTTCTCGAAGCCGCGGCTGAGATACGGTGATCTTCCAGTCAGCCGTCGATATACAGTATGCGAAAGAGAGAGGGCATGTAGACGCGAGCGAGTGAGAGAGAGCGAGAGAGAGAACACGTGCCAGTAGAGAGAGAAGAAAGCGCGCGCAGAGTGTTGATGTCTCCGCTGAGCCGCCGTATGCGTGCGAGAGAGGAAGCAAGAGACCGCAGGGTGGGGATGTCTCCGCTGAGTCGCCGTATGCGTGCGAGAGAGAAGGCAAGAGACGGCAGGGTGGGGATAGCCAGACATAACGGCGCCGTAACGCATTCCAACCAATTCACTCCGTCCCATAAGAAGTTATCACTTCAAAAATTTTTGAGAATTAATTATACATTTATCCCCTTAATAAGTTTCAAAATATAATTTGACATTATTTTAAAAGTGTCAGATTAACTGTAATTACAACTTACAATACTACAAAATTTATTTATAAATATACATATTTAAAATGTATTTATGTATACGATCTCGAACGATATACGACCGAGCGAGCGGCAGCGAGCGAGGTGTTTTTTTGCTAGTAAATAATTAAAACTTATAGTAATAATTAAAACTTCTACTCGCTCTCTTATAGTAATAAGACACCCGTAACGTGTATCCACACGTGACAATATTGATAAATCAACAATGACAATATCTTACGAAAGTTACTGGATCATTTTCAATCAATTTAGTTTTTGTAATCATATCAAGAGAAAGAACATATTGGGCACTAATTGTTTTATTGTGTTGAAGTTGATACTAGATTTTTAAAGAATCGAATTTTTTTATTTCTAAAGCAGGAAGTGACATGAATAAAGTTGGTATTCCTGGTTGTCTAATTATAGAAAATAATTATTTTTTCCTTTGTTTTGCCAATAATATGGCGAAGATCTAACTTGTTTTAGAAACTGAAATCCATCATCTCGTTCGAAAATATCATGGAGTTTAGTAGGATCCAAATCTAGTTCCACCGATAAATTTTCATTATTCATTAGTGGGTTCACATGATCTTCTATCGCGACGTCTTATTTCAGATAGCGTTCGGTCACTGTAAGTTAATGTTTTATTTTTGTCTAATATTTGGCCTTCAAAAATTCTAGGAATACATAATTCATCGATATTTTTAACTTTATGCCATGGTAAAGGTTGCTTATCTTGTCCTGGAGCAATTGTTATCATATCAGAAGTAATGTCTTCATTTCGATTTAAAATTTAAACTTTGTCATTTACTTTAAACTCATCATCTAAATCATTTTCATTATCAGACAGTATACTTCTTGTTTCATTAATAGTAGTGTGTAAATCATCGCAGTTGTGGTTATTCGATTTATCTTCATCATTAATTATAAAATTTATATCATTTTCATATGACTGTAGAGCTCTAATTTGCATGAATGGAATGTACGGAGAAACCATTCTTTCTTCGATGGATATTAAATTTTTAATATTATCAGGACATTTGGAAAAAGTTGATTATCATTTGATGCTAATTTTAGTATATGACCTTTTAGAATATGCTTTAAACATGTTTTACATACACAATCCGATTTAGAATTTATGATTTGTGCAAAAAATTCATCATAATTTATGTTAGAGAATATATTTTAGTTTAAATTTTGTTTTTGTCAAACTACTCTACAGATCGTGAGAAAAAGATATTGTTACAACATGTACATGAGATATCAGGTCCTTTGTTTCCATCGCTTAGAAATATCGAAATAAGTTTATTAGTAGCAATATTTGTACTATTTTTTAGTTTACTGTTAATTTTGTTTGCAAAATTTTCTCGATATCTGTATAATTCATCTAATCTTAATTTGTTTTTCTTTTCTACATCTTTAATTCGATTAAATAGTACAAATTTATTATTGTGTCATGAAATTTTCAATCTCTTTATATTTTGTAATTATTCATTTTCTTTATATGATCTCTCTGTACATCTTATTGATTTATATCGATTATTAACTAAATTCCCTCGTTTAGAATAATCAGAGTCTAATCTAAGTAATTTATTTCTCGTAATATTGATTCATTTGCTTCTCTCGATATTTAGTTGGTTTTTGAGATTTCTATAAACCTCGTCGATCTTAACTGTTTGTTTCTCTTAATGTTCAGTCGATTTTCAAGATTTTTGTAAACCTTTTCTGATCTTAACTGTTTGTTCCTCTCAATGTTCAGTTTATTTTCGAGATTTCTGTAAACCTCGTGCGATCTTAACCTTTTATTCTTTCTAAATTCAATTGATATTCAAGATTTCTGTAAACCCCGTTTAATCTTAACTCTTTGTTCCTTTCAATGTTAAATCGATTTTCGAGATTTTTGTAACCTTCGTCTGATCTTAACTTTTTGTTTCTTTCAATATCCAGTTTGTTTTGGTTTCTTTCTAATAGTGCCATTCGAGCTCATTTTTCCATTTCGTTTTATATTACGTTTGTTTTCTCTATATTTATAAATTTTATTTTTACCTAGAAATTTTATTTTTTCAAGATTCTTCAAGTTTTCATTTTTTAGTTAAAATCATTTAGTTCGTTTTTTCTTTATGTACTTAGTTAATTTATTACGGAGCTTGACTATCCTTTTTTTCGTTTTCACAATGCCAGCTTTTATATCTGTTTTACGTTTTTTTTCCTTACGAATTTTAGATTCTGTAGATGATTCTGTGGTTGGTTTTTCGAATTTTGTCATTTTGATAAATTTATTTGAATTACTAAATTTTGTAAAATTCTTTTAACTGCAGCGAGTAGTTTAGTTTCAAGGGGTCAGAGGGTTACAACTCAATGTTTTTAAGAACAGAAAAATATATAATATTTGTTGATTATTAATTTGAATTATTTATGTTTATATTGCAAAAAATATGAAACTATTTCTAGAAGTTAAATTAATTATAACTAATTGTCCTATATGCGGATCTTAAGACAAACGAAGGTAAATTTAATGAATGCTTAGTGTCATACCAATAAGAGTTTCTTCATAAGTTCTACAAAAGTTTCTTATAGCGGTTTCTAATACTCAAAGTAGTTGTTATACGATTGTTTTATCTACATACTCTCATGACAAGTACTATTATACTTCTAGAGCGTCTGCCTACTATCACAGAACCGCTAATTACACTCTTACACTGGCCTGTCACACTCTTATAAGTACTATTTACATATATGTAGACATATCTTTACAGTCTCACCCTTGCCTTTATAATTCCCACAGTCGCCTTTCATATTTTCCAAATTTGTTACCTCACAATTACGATCGACTTATAGATTTTCACATTTTTTTATATTATAAGAGTCCTTAATGCTGCCTTGCTGACTGTAAGATTTGAGTATGCCCCACGCTACTCGTCTGCGCAGACGAAAATTTGTGCATGGACGTAGGATTGTCCGCTGCTACTTACTGTTGTTGCAGGCAAGTTGCTTGTGACACTACGGTGTTCTGCGGACTCAGCGTTATGTCCGCTAAACACACCTCGTGTGTGAACGCTGATGATTTGTCCACAAGTATCGAACTCTCACCTGCACGTCGTGACTGCGTAGCTGATATGAATTTATTTGCACTAATCGAGGTTTAATTATTATTAACAATTTAATACACAACGTTTTGACTTAGAATACATAGTTTGACTGAATTTCGATGTTGTATGATTAAATTCGAAAGTTGTACGTTTTACGGTTGTTTATTGAAAAGTGTAGTTTCTCAACTATATCTATAATTTATCGTTATAAATCTGCGCAATTTAGATGGTTTCAAACATCTGTTCGTGTAAGATGCTGATTGTTACAATTTACACGCGTTTACGTAGCAATATATAGTAAAGATTAAAAAAGAAAAAGAAAATTCTACTTTCAAAACATGCTGCGCAGAGAATTGACTTTGTTAGTCTCTATTATGTAACTATACTTACTTTTCATTAGTAATTTTAACTGTTGTAATTAATTTTGATAGAGACTAAAGGAGTCTATTCCCCACACAATGGACCGTGTTAACACTCTATATGATTCTTATTTTTAAATTTTGTTTCTATAATAATTACTTTCTTCTTGGTTAAGAATGTTATTATGAGCCCTAACATGGATTTGAGAAACATGTAAATTCCAGGTGAGGGTATTGCTAAACACAACACCCAGGTTTTTAACCGTATCTGAAAATGATATCAAAATCCCATCAACAATTACAGGTGCAATCGCTTAGATGTTGAGGCGCATATGATGCTGGTGATCAGCAAAATATCATAGCTTTAGTCTTAGCTACATTCAAGAGAAGGTCATTTGCGCGAGACCATTCAAAAAGTTGAAGCATGCACCATCAAGACCCACTGACAGAGAGAAAGGGAGAGGGGGAGAGAGAGAGAGAGAGAGAGAGAGAGAGAGAGAGAGAGAG
>QLSS01000378.1:100035-116512 GCA_024372645.1 Trichomalopsis sarcophagae
AATGTACAATATATTATTGCATAGAATCAATTGCGAAAAAAAAGAATATGCTTGAATTTTGATTTATGTTATCATTTTGTACGCCCAATTTCTACCAATTTGTGATGTTCAGTGGTGAATCTACTTTCAACAGCATTGGACATCTGAACAGACATATTGGACATCATAACAGCCATTATTGGTCTGCAATTAATCAACACTGGATGCAACAAATTGATAATCAACATCGTTGGAATATTAACGTTTGGTGTGGCAGAATCAATGGAAATTTAATAGGCCCATATTTTTTTGAAGGTAATGTAAACAGCGAAAGTTACCTGAATTTGATCGAAAATAAACTTCCAATCCTACTAGAACATGTTGATATGAATACAAGATATAGGATGTGGTTGCAACAAGATGGAGCTCCACCACAGTACGGAAATTTTGAATGATCGTTTCCCAAATCGTTCGATAGGTAGGGGTGGACCAATTGCATGGCCTCCAAGGTCACCTGGTTTAATTCCATTAGATTTTTATTTGTGGGGATACCACAAAAATACAGTTTATAGAGAAAAACTAACTACTGCTTACGATATGAGAATGCGGATTCAAAATGCCTGTGCTAATATCCCCCGTAATGTTTTGATACGAACTGTAGAACATTTCCAACAAAGACTTCAACTCTGCCTGCAAGTCGGTGGAGCTACTTTTGAGCATGTATTGCCTTGAACACCTAAATAGATAATTAACTAACAATCAGCCCATTTCAGGGCTAAATGGCGTACAAAATCCTATCGTGCAACCTCCCCGTGGTGTATGCCGGGTTACGCTAATGCCGAAGGTAAATGAAGAAAAAATTTGAAGAGGCAATGGTCGACTTTTATACAAAAAAACGACGTTAAATAAGAGTCAAAGGTCGTGATTCATTACTTTAATGTAAATTCTACAGATTAAGTTCTGGGTCCTAAACATCAAATTTGTATCAATAGCGATTAAAATTCCCTTTGAAGAACAAACACAACATATCACTCTAAAAGTAAAATTTTCCTCTTTTTTCATTTCCGTAATTACGAAGTAGGATTCTTACGGGAAAAATCAAAGTTAACCTTGGAATGACATTGAAAATCGAAGACCATTGTTTTGAACGTAAAATTTCCCGCTCTTTCCATTGCCGCTATAAAAAAATAGGATTTCCATTTAAAAAAATCAAAGTTAACCTTCAAATGACCTTGAAGACGCTTTCAAGGTCAAATCTCAGGTCACCATTCGACTTCCTCCGCAAAATTCTACAATCTTGGTCTTTAGCATTTTTTTTATTAAGGCCTTCCTTCACGAGATATTTGCGTGTATAGATTAATATGGGACACGCACACACACACACGCACACATTTTGTAGTTATTCTGGTTATACTCCCCCCTTCTACAAAATAATGTAAAAATCGTTTATTTTTATGTTATTCTTAAAAATTTGAATGCCACCCCCCTCCAACAGCTTTGATTACAAAGTGTCAAGAGATATAAAGCTGTCTACTATCCTTTCAAGAATGAGATAAATTAACCAAGTATCTTGAAAAAAGTTTTAAAAAGCCCGTTGCGACGAGGTGGAATTCTATGTATAATGCACTTGAACAAATGTATAGTGTAAAAGACAAGTTGATGGAGTTTAAAACTCATGTGTTTCTTCAGATAAAATTCAACTTAATTGTGAATAATTTTTATTATTTGGAAGAATATTCAGATCTCTAAAAAAAAACTTTTAAGCAAAGTAAAAAGGTTAGGCGAGTTTGATATATTGCACATTATCATGCATGTTAATAAAATAACTTAACAAAATAAAATAATTTTGTATACTACTAAATTAGAGATCAAAAACCAACTGGTCCAATATTTATATATGGCGGGAAAGCATATAGTAACCTCAACCTGAATAGCGGAAATGAGCGGGATTTCGATATTTATGAGAAAGCAATCCCCTTACTCTTGGCCGTGCGCGGCTAACTTCACGGTCCTACCACATTTCGGGCTGAAGAATAAATAGGTGATTTCAGCATTTTTGGATTATCTACTCCCATATTATAAAAATAGGCAGCTTTTTCACTAATGTTTTTGTTGGAAATCATAGTTTAGCTCAGAAGACATGCTAATAAGCCAAAAAATCCAACCAATAATGATGATAAGTATTTTTTTTTGTATAATGAAAAATCCGAACACCAATATAGAAGTAAATATGTCACGGGCGCCGCGGCTCCGTCTGCTTCTCAAACTCGCCTTCGTGGCGCTACCGCGCCACTTGATATTATGAAACTGTTAGCTTGTACTTTAGATATATTGCAAAGGGATTCTATTTGCCATTTTGGATATGTATTACCAAAAGCCTATTGAATCTAAGAAGAAAATAGCCTCTATTAGTCGAGTACAAAGAAACTAGTATTGTTACTTGTCGACTACTTCTAGAAGGATTAATTTCGGGTTTGGAAAAACGTTCCCGTGACTTTTTTAACATTAAAAGCGAAGTAGCAGCAATTGCAGCTTTTACTCATCCTAGATTTAAACTGAATTGGTTACACTGTTTAGATCAGTCAGCACGAAATAGAGTAAACAAGCTCGTAAAAAAAGTTGTAGAGCCTAAAGCCACTATGCCACCTTCATCACGTCGGAAACCAAAGGACAATTCTTTTCATTTAGAGAGCCTACTGTTAATTCTGTGTTTTCTACGATTTATCCTAGAAATGAAAATAAAACTTTTCTATGCAACATTGCTAAAAATGCCGGAAATGAACAAAATAATTTGAAAAAGAGTATCATACAAGGCTAACTCATAAAAAAATATTTATAAAGAAAATATTTAATAATACAAGTTAACACGTAAGTTTTATTAAATTTTATTCATAACAATTTTAATAAAGACTTATCAGCTAAGTTGCAAATATGTTACAGTTTCGTCAAAAGCCAAAATTTAAAAAAGTGCCACTTGTTTGTATACCTTTTAAAAAATTTATTGCTGAAAATAATTTTTGGGTAAAGCTTTGTGTCAGTTGATACGGAATTCCAATATATCTTTTAATAGTTGAAAACATAATCAAATTTTAATCGTTAATTGAACAAAATTGAATTAATAACTAAATTTCAATCATTAATTAGAAAAATTTTATCTTAAGATTAGATTTTAATCGTCAATTGGAAAGATTTTAATCAACGATTAAATTATAATCGTCAATTGAACAAATTTTAATTAACTTTAATGGTCAATTGGAAAAATTTTAAATAACGATTAAATTTCAATCGTCAGTTAGAAAAACATTAATTAACGATTATAAGCTAATTGCTTATTAATGCATAATTGAATTAAAAATCTAATCGATTATCTGCAACCCTGTTTTCTTATCGTAATGAGGAATCTGTGATGTTTCTATACGTAAAATTACAACTAATTATTTTTTCAGCCTTCTGTCTCCGTGAATCAATATCCATCTTATGCACCGTTCTATGGAATGTCATCAAATGCATACTGCTGTTCTCCTACAATGTACCACAATTCTACATCTTCAAATTTTAGCGAAGTCAATGGACACCAGATTCAGCATCCGGAACTTAGCCCATCTTGTCTGGTACAAAATCACAATCATCAAAGTTATCGATCTCCCGTTGATATATTAATGAAAGTATTTCCAAAAAGAAGACGTGAAGATATAGAAATGTTGCTACGTCGTTTTCGAGGTAAATTATTTTCATTGAATTGCATATCTCTAATTTACCTTGCTCGCAGACTTTTGCCAGGTATATTAAACACAGAACCTGTTTCTGTATTGATTTAATATTTTTTAGAAATAATCATATTTCCATAACAAATTACAAATATTAAGAAAATATTTAAAAATTTGTTTATGTACGTAATATCAAGGGGCGATCAGATCTACAGCTTTGTAACGCCGCTACGGGGCACTTCGTATTTTCAATACCAAACTTAAACCTAAAAGTCTGGTTGACTTCTAGTTTTGCTAAAATAATTATTTGAACCAAGCACTACGCTCATGTACTCGTTAGATTTATTTAAACCCAGTTATAATAACGGTATTTTGTAGAATAAGATTTTTGGGAGGTGACTTTATAGTCACTATTATAGTCAGCAAATATCGATGTGAATTTCTAATCTCCCTGAAAAACCTTTTTCTAAAAGTAAAAACCTTTGCAAGAAAAAATAGTGAAATCTAAAAATCTACGAATGTTAAGCTATTTTTTTTTTATTTTATTTATTTTTTTTATTTTATTATATATATTTTTTTTTTTGCTATACACATTTAGATATTTTTTGTGAAAGTTGATGTTAACTTCAACTTTATCTTAACGCGTATACCAAAAAAAATAAAAACATTTACTTGACATTCGTAGATTTGTAGATTTCACTACTTTTTTGCCTAGGTTTTTACTTTTGAAGAAAGCTATTTTAGGGAGATTTTACATCTTTTACAAAGCATATTCTTCTTAAAATCATGATCTATTACGCGTAACAAAATTTCGCGCTATATATAAAAAAAACTATCCCCGACAAAATTTCGCGCTTGAAAAAAAAAAACAAAAATATCCTTGACAGTTAATTAAACTCACGTCAATGGTTTTGGCCTCGCCAACATTTCGTATCTCCCCCGTTGACGGTATCAAGCGGAGTAGGCGCTTGACGCCATTGTATCGCACGACGTATTTTGTTACGCCGATTGGCACAACGACGTCATGCCCATCCGGGAGCCTCACTGAGCGACGCGGGAGACCGGCCGTCGAGTCACGTAGTGGTGGAGGTGGTTGCGAGAGCGTGACGACTGGTGGTGTTGTAGGCGGTGGATGGTGTTTCGGCGACGGTGGTGGTGATCCACCGTCGCTATAACTGTGCCCTGTCGTGGACCCCGTCGGCTCTTCCCGGTTGTTGTGCGGCGCGCAGAACCCTTTGGGACCGCCCTCTTCACTGCAGGTGCCGGTTTCAGGTGCAGCAGAGGAGGCAGTACTATGTTGCTGATTATCTGCAGCTTTGCTCTTGTTGGCTGCGGATTATCCCCTGCTGACTCCTGCGCTGTCTCTGGTGCCAATGTTGATTGCGGACGCGGCGAGATTGGAGATGGAGTCCGGTGCCGATACGGGTTCGCCCGGATTATACTCCAATGTATTTGCCGGGAGATCGGCCTTCAGGAGAGCTAGAATGTCGTCTAACGTTTCTATATCGTAGCTATCCATTATACTGCCGGTGCGCCCTTTTTCGTCTCTATTTATAATCTAGCTACGTGTACATGTGTGAATTTGTGAGACATTCTCCAAATTTTGCATGTTTACATTTTCTCCGCGCGCGACAATTCCTTCGTATTGTTGTGTATTTACTTCTACAGGGAAAATCTTCCACTTCTTCGCCGATTTGTTTTGATTGCGCTCGGCGCGGTGGTTTCGGGTTTTCTGTAGCGGTTGTGTTTACAGACTCAAGGTCCGTGCGCATAGGCGTCGAACTAGCTGCAACGGCCAAATTCAGGCAGCAGTGGAGCTCTGGTTATTTTCCATCTCCCTCTCCTCGGGTCTGGGAGAGAGCGTTTTCACGGATATTCCGATCAAGTCTCAAGCGCGAGCGCGCTTCATCGACGCGAGTAGACGCGCGCTACCTGATAGTGGTTCGCTCACGCAGCGGCTTATCCTCTCGTTCCGCGAACTATCCCTCTCTCTCCCTGCGCGTCTTCACAGGCCCGCGATCGATCAAGCACTCACTCGGTTCATTCTTATTTGAAACATTAGACTGACCACTCTTGCTCCCGTATCAATATACATAAATTCTCCACGGGTTCGAGAGGAAGAAAATAGCGAAGACCTCCGGCGCAATCGCAGTACCTCGCGCTGAGGATATAAGTAGTATTATACTTTTTTATACTTTACTAATTTCTGCACCCGGGGATCTCCAGGTGAATGATTCGGGGAAATCTATCCAAATTATATTGGAAGATTTCGGCAACTAACATTTTAACACGCCACCGACAGGTTGTAAAGATATAGCTTTACGCTATCTAACTGGGCCTGCTCAGTTAGTTATCCCATGGTCGCATTCACGTTTAATCAATACTTTCTAATAAATTACGATTAACAAAAAAAATCTTTGTGCTGCTAACACATGCCAAAGGGATAATGGATTGAATGTGTCCCTTATCAGTGTGTAACTCTACTATAACACAGTGTATAAAAAAAAAAGAAAGAAATCAAATTATTCCATTCTGATATAGATAGATAATTTTTTTTTGTAGTATACTTGATTATCCTGTCAGACTTGTTTGAAAGCCACGTTAGAGAGTAATCTCTAGAACGTGTGTCACGAGCAAGGAAAATCAAGCACGTGTAAGATAAATTTCCTTTAATACATTATGAATATCCCAGTATTTCAATAGAAGATCCTGCACTAGATTGATTAATTATATAACTCTTTTTTTATTATAAACATTAATTAAAGTCCATTAATATCCATCAATTTCAACAATAATAAGTGTAATAAACTAGGCCGATGTTAAATTATTTCTGTATCATAATTTATGAGTAAGAGCGAAAATTCCATCGTACGCTGTAATCAGTCTTACAAGTCCGAATCTGAGTTTTTTCCGTGAGACACCATGTTTATATATTTGGGGCATCAATAGTATTGTGAATTTACAGATTACCTTATTGACTACGTTGTTAACATCGTTTCTGGATTAATAAAGGAAAATTGGCACTTCAGCCTGTACTATTCAATGTATACAAATACCGTTGTCTTAATTATTTACTTTATCCCGCAAAATCAACAAGTACCTTGTGTTCCAACGATTTCAATTTATTTCACATAAAACAAATAATCTATATTTCTGAAATTTGCGCATTCTGGTCAATGTAATGTATTTTCCTTTTATAAATAATCACTCAACTCTCCATCTGATAAAATCGAACAATACTCAATTTGTAATTTAGAATCTTACAGAAATTTCAGAACGTTTCATAGCCTAGTTCCTATATCCTAGTGATATTTTCGACTAAGTCTACAATAACAGCTTGATTAGTCGCAAACTTCTGGTTTACCCTGAATATTTATTTAAATTCTACCTAATCGCTTATTGTCGCTTTAATCTAACTTACAACTAAAATACAATATTTTAATTTTATTATATGAACTAAATTTCTACCTTCTTCTTCTTCGGAGCTACTCCCAATTCCTTCGTTGGTGTTGCGCCATCGTAATCGTGGTCCTGTTGCCTATTGAATTTTCGACTCTGGTTCTTTTTTCCTCGGTTGACCGGGCTCATAAAGATTCGTGCATGCACGGATCCTAGGATAATTATGCCTATAATCCAGTGTGGCTGTTGTTCCTCCAATTTTGCCCAAGGACTCGTCAGCAAGAAGCCCTTTATCTGTGTTTATACTAGTAAAGTCTTTCAGATGTTGCTGCTGGAATGGCTGTCGAAACGAAGCTCGACTGTTGATTCTGCTGTTAACGCTTCTGCCCCATGCTCTAAACAATACTCCGCGGCTTCTGGGCTTAGAGTGGAAATCTGGGCTCCAGTGTCGATGACGGCGATAAACTCTTGACCGTATACCGATATCTCCACTGGCATCCGAGTTGCTCTCACGAGGGCGCTTCTTACTAGCTGGTTGTCCATCCTTTTCGGCGTTGGGCTGACAACTGATCGTAGTTTCTCATTGTTGGCACTTTTATAGCTCCTGCTCTGCGTCGGTGAAGGGCTTGAAGTCTTTTACGTGTATATGTCGCACGTAGCACCCTCTGTCAGCCTGTAGATCAAATATAACCGGCGACACCTGTCCCTTGACCGTAAGTGGCTTTGAGTATTTTAGAACTAGCTTGGCATTTCGTGCGTCGGCCTTACTCGACAAAGTCACCAACTTTCTGACTACCTTGTCACCGATATTCGGTTTCCATTCCCGTCGCCGGAGGTTATAATGCTTCTGTTGCTTTTCGAATTGACGGGCTACTTGCGCCTTTGCTAATTCAATGGCATCCTTTATGTGCTGAATTCTACTGGATAACGGTGTAGTATGCTGTGATCCCACTTTCTGGTAAAAACTACCTGGCTTTCTAAACTCTCTTCCCGTGTTTAAGTATGCCAAAGTGTAGCCGGTGGCTGTGCTGCTTGCGGTTTTGTAGGTGAATTCTAGTTCGCTTAAATTTTCATCCCATTTCTTCTGGTGTTTGCTTACATATTGGGCGATCATTGTTTTAACCACCCTGTTGATCCGTTCTACCGAGTTGCATTGCGGACTATACCGTGGGGTTTTCCGGTGATTTTCCCCATTTTCTTTCAGAAATTGTTCAAAGTCGCTGAAGAGCATGTTGTGGCAACCATGTCAAAGGAAAATTTTTTCCTTCACGTGACGGATCATCGCTTCGCTGTCTGCCTTCTTAAGTGCTGCTAGCTCCACCCACTTGGTAAATTTGTCCTGCGTTACTAGTAGCCATATGTTTTCTTTGTTGGATCGTGGTTGACGTCCAACAAGATCAATCGAGACCATCTCCCAAGGCTGCTCGACGTTGGTCGCGTGCATGGTGCCTGCTTTTGTCTGCTGCTGAGCTTTGTAAGCTTGGCAATTTATGCAGCTACGCACATACTTAGCTCCCTCTTGTAACATACCTCGCCAGTAGTATCTCCGGGACAGCCGCTGTATTATTTTGGCCACTCCCAGACGCCCTGCGGTTAGATCGTCATGGCATTCTTCGATTCTCTTCGGTGTGCATGCAGATTTTCCAGTCTTCGGCCGCGTCTGTGTTGTTAAAATCCAACGTATGTAGGATATGGCGGTACAATGCTCCATTTTTGATGCAGTATTCTGAATAAGTTTTTGGATCCTGTCGGACGGCAGTCACTTTCTTTGTGTACCATATGCAGTTCGTTCCCATTAACGTCCATAACAGAGAAATCGTAACTCTGTTTTCAACCGTAAATCTATCACATATTCCACTGATATATTCAAAGCAAACATACTTTTTCTTAAGTATTTTTTTCTCTACTTTCCATTTCTGGTATCAGAATTGCGAAGTTTTCACTCAAAAATCCAATATGGCGACGTTAAAAAAAAAAATGCAAAATTTCGATACTTTTTTTTTTAATCCAATTTCTTGTTGTGTTAACATTGAGGACGGAACTTTATTTTTCAACTATGAGTGCATAAATGAGTTGTACTTTAAATTCAGTTTGGTCCCGAATCCAGAAATTCAATACGGCGGCTAGAAAATGGTGCCTGAAGCGCAAAATTTTGCCCAAACATTCACGAATTTTTTTCTCGGATATAATGCATTCGACGAAAAAATCAATAAGAATAAAAAGTGCTTAGAATCAATCAAGGAATATGTCTAAATTGTTTCACTGAGTTTTGAGAAACTTTTTTATTTTTGCCAATTGGCAATTTATGACAAATTGGAAAATTTAATCGAATCGTCTCGAAAAAATTCAGATATACTTCTTGGTCAATTCTAAGTACTTTTTATTCTCTAACTTTTTCTTATATAACGCTTTGTTTTTGAGTAAAAAATCAAAAACCTTAAAATTCTCAAGATTTTTTGAAATTCAAAAAAAAATCAAAAACTTTAAAATTTTTTGTTCCATATTCACTTGTTGGTCAATTATGAGCAAATTTACTTCAAATTTGTGGCCGAGTATATGTCACATTCCAGATGATATGATTTTCGCATTGAAAAATTCTCATTTCTTAGCCGTTGATGTACAACGTTTCCCGACACTTACCGCGTGGAGGTGAATGAGTCAAAGCATCTTGTCTTTTTTTTATCTTTTTATTTATTTTTTTTTTCGCTTTTTATTAGGGTTTTATTTATGTTTTTGATTTTTTATAGTTTAATAATTTTTATTTTTTTTTAGGAACTGTTATGATTTTTTATAAAACACGTTTTACAATAAAAATTATTGCATTTTTTGCAAAATTTGTTTGTCCTAATGACACATGGCTTGCAACAGCAGAGCTTCTGTTGTTTGAGGGATTCTGTTTCATGAACAATGTCATCAACTTTAGGTCTAGTCAGATAGTATTTCACAATATCCATCAGAAATTCTTTTGAACTTTTTTTGTGACTTGGATTAGCACAATTATAAAGTATTACTGCATTGGTGACAGCGGCCTGAAGTAATATAATAAAAACCACCCACGTCTACTTTTTTGATCGAATGCATGGTATAACATCATTGCAATGGCCATCATGAACATCAACCCCTTCCATAAACCTGTTACGTCCTGACTACTCTTAAATAAATAGTCACGGACGTAATGATAAGTGTAGTGGCAAGGCTGTAAACGGTATTAGTTCGCGCCTAACACTCTCACTGTTAGTCAATTAAATGAAAGAACTTACCTTTGAGTTCAGTTGCCAAGATGTAGACTTGAGGTCGTGCTGGGTATAACAGAATGATTATAAAACGTTCGATACACGAATTATATTCACTGTAACTATGCAGTTTATTTAACTATATGTGAATATATATATAAAAAATTGAATTACAATATTATTCACAAATATATATATATATATATATATATATATATATATATATATAATTGAATTACAATATTATTCACAAATAGTGAGAATAAAACTTAGGTATTTGGATTTATAACAATAAACTGTTTTCACTGATATATCGTCTATTGTCGGACGACGCGTACGGAGCCCGTGTCTGTATACGAACTGCTTAATTGGATACATGCAAGGCTTTTTAAAATCTTCGTTCGCAATGCAATTTTTGTAGTATTTACAAACTTAAAATTTCGGAAATTGTATACCTAAAAAGTAGCGCTCGCGTAAGACGTCACGAATTGCTGATGTGCTGATTCGTCAGTGGCCTGCATTCGGCCAAATTGCTGATATGCTGATTCGTCAGTGGCCTGCATTCGGCCGTGTGTCGAAACTGTTCGGTGCGTGTAATGCATTCTTCTTGGGAGAGTTTGAATTTCAACGTTTATATTCTTTTTAGGTTTTGAATAAATTTATGTAATAAATCACACGACGTCACACCTCGGGGCCCAAAACATTGCAATTAATGAGAATTAATTGCAATGGAAATTGTAACGTTATAATTTAAATTCAAACTCTCCGCTAAGAATGCTTAGTACTGAAGAATTGAAGTTCGTTGACTCTCGATTAGGTCAGCGTTACAAAAGTGTTTAGTAGACGGATTTTGCTTATAAAAGGTAAGTAATAACAACCAGTGAGTACAGTTTATTTTTACAATTCGCATAGTAAAAATGTACGGCTTTCCGCCAAAGCGATATGCGCCCGTATGCGTAAGTATTTTTTTATAATTTATTTTAAAAATATTATTGCTATTTAATTAGCTGTTGCTAAATATATCAATTCAGTTTCAGGATTGGCAGTACATACGAGCTGCTAAGAAGGCTAAGAGAGAACACTTGCCTTCTCCAATACCTCCAAGGGCTGGTTATCGAAAATATGTCCGTGTCTGTGTAAGTTTTCTTCTCTTCCTTTCCTATGGTTATAAAGTATATATTTTTATAAATGTAAACTTAAATTAATATATATCTTTTTTTTCTGTTTTCTAGTTCCAAGATTGGCAATTTATCCGCTCCTGGAGGCGTTGCGACCGTCGTATCAATGACGGTTACTTGGAAGGTGAATATGGCCCTGAGGAGGATACCTGGGGTCTTGCCGCGCTTACATTTTACGAACTTAAAGTATACACAAATAATAACAAACGTATTTATATCGAGATTTTTATAAATAACTATAATGTAACTGTTGGTCCGATTATCAAACATAGGTATAATTGTAACTGCATATGATTAATAAATTATTAAAATTAATTGTAATTTTACTTGTTTATCTATTCTCTTCCTATTGCTTCAAATAGCTTAATATTTAATTTATTAAATAATTTCAAATCCTTAAAGCTAAAGTTGAAAAAATTTTAAATTTATATACTAATAATATTAGCAATTTTATTTTCTACATAAACTTGATATTGAACGCAAAAATAAAATTACATCGTAAGATGTAAATCCTCGGGGCCCAAGTATCGCAGTAGGGCCGCTTTTTAAGCTTACGACTATCAAATTACAAGCAAAAGATTTTTTTATTTTATCATTTGGAAGCATTTAAGAAATTTTTATATTTAATCTAAACTTAAAGAAAAAATTCCTTTATTTTTCGCGACAGGAATAGTAGGTTTAACTGGTGTGATGCTTGGTGGCCTGTGTGGGATAGGAGGTGGTTGTATAGGTCTTGAAATTGGAACTGGAATGACTATTACTTCTTGTAGTTCTGTCTCTTCGTACATTTCGTTTCTCTTCTGCTTTGATTTGCATTCCTTTTTAACTGGATTATTCTGCAGTGATGTTAGCAGATGCGTGATAGAGCTAAATAATGCTCCAATCAAGTGTATGGACCATCCGTAAATCGTGTGGAGAGTATATCCTCTTATAATTGTATCAATAATTAATTTTCCAATGTGCAGAATTATCAATATCATTATAAATGCGGATGAGAATGAACCCCATGTCATTACTTTTTCGATTATTAAATGCCAGGTGCTCTCAGCAATGTGTTTTAGTGTATTTTCTGTAAAAATTTTTCCTGACGTGTGTTCTCCCGCCATTTCTCTTGCTATTACGTTTAAAAGTGATGCTTTTTCCATCGGGAACATTAGTTGCTGTTGTAATTTATCCAGGTCGTTTTGTGAATACACTCCACTCGTAGCTAGTCCTTCTATTGATTCAAAAGTCCAGCAGATTTTCGTATTTGGTTTTAACACGTTCGGTGCTTCTGTTTTAATAGGTTTTGGTCCAAACTTTATCCATTCTTCGGATATTTTATAATATGTAGGTATTATAGAATTGCAATCTACTTGCATGCCTCGTTTTATTAAAATATGAGTTTTTGGTGTTAGAAACCAAGTTTCATTTCCTGCTAATACTGGTAAATGATTATAACATTCATTTAGATGTAAGATCTTGAATGTTTTTGGAATACATTTTATGAGATGTACTACTTCTCCAGCAACTCTTGCAATATATCCTGGTTGTTTCATGATGTTATAGGCAAATTCATCTGGTGCTAACGTGGCTAAGGATAGGGAATTCTGGATAACCTTCTTTTCCAATTCGCATTTTTCTGTGATTATATTTACGTATAAATTATTGATTTGTTTTCTTAAATGTTTCTCAATATATACAAACTTAGAGTTTACATAAGTAAATAAATCTAAATTTACAGAATGATCACTACTTTATCGGTTTCGTAAAAATATATATTTAATTTGCTATCTCTCTCTGCAATCAATAATTTTGGGTGTTCTGTTCTTATGAATTCTCTATTACAATGCATTATTTTATTTTTAGTCGATAACGCAAATGTGATATCATTAGATCTAACAGCATAAACAATTTCTTTATTTTCGTTACTAGTATATTTAGTCGCAATACCTTTAAATAAAATGTCGTACGAATTTTTAAAGCATTCGCCTGTAGGCAGAATGTCCCAAAATGTATATGACCGCCTTCCATATCCATACAGTTTTTATCCGAAAATGTACATACTACTCCCGAACTTAACATTAACTTATCATTATTTAAGTTTACTCTAGCTGTATTTCCTATTAATGTGATTTTTATTAAGCCATGAACAAACACTTTATTCCAAGAGCCAAAACTATCGGCGTAGGAAGCGCCTGAACAAGAGTTGCCCTCCGCACTTCCTGCGAAATCTATGCCTTTCGTCGTTGTTGCATTTATTTTTAAATTTGATATAGTATGAATGTTGTCATATTTAAAAATACCTGTTTCATGAATAGCTTTACATTGTTCATGACTTATCTCTTCAATGTACTGTTGCTCTGCATTTTCTGTTGGTATAAGATGCCCGAATATCCCGCAGTTGAAAATCTTTCTATAAATTTCGATTTTACATTGAATAATTGGTACCTGAAGTCTGCTATTTGGACGAGTTCTATACCGACGTTTGTCGAGTTTACTTGCGTGGTATGGAAATCGCATTCTCCAGAGTCGAGTAGCGAAAATGCCGTAATATTCGGTGTTGCAGATCCACAGTCATATCCAATAACTGCGATAGTTACTTTAATGATTGCAGTAAAAATTATTATGTTGATGATCATGATTATTTTTCCTAAAACAGAAAATAATATTAGTTTTTCTTTCTATAAATAATTAGTTTATTAGCATGCACTGTGTTTCGCTTCCCATTTTTGTTTATTGTGATATTGCCATTCTCGCCGACCTCTAGTATTTCAAACGGTCCCAAATTTTGATTTTTTTCTAACTTTCCGGATTTTGGTTCTTTTATGAGCCAAACTTGGTCCCCTTTTTCGAAATTTACTGGATTTATAAATCTATCATAATATTTTTTCGATTTTTCTTTCGCGAGTATCAGATTTTCTCGTGCTAGAGTAGCAATATCTTGCATATTTTTTACTAAATTTGTTATATAATTATTAAATGTTGGCAACTGTTCGGATGCCTTTAAAGCTTCACTTGAAAGTAGTCTAGGAGGGTAAGCGAAAACAAGTTCATGTGGCGTGAATTTGTGAGCACTATGTACACTTGTATTATAATGAAACTGTGCTAATTCTAGTAATTCGTCCCATTCTATTTTTTTCGTGATAAAATTTTTTAAATATTCACATAATGGATGATGAGCCCTTTCTAATGATCCATTAGACTAAGGAGAAAATGCTGTTGTTTCAATCTTTGAGAATTTAAATCTTTTTGCGATTGATTTTAAGAGTTTACTTGTAAAATTTGCTCCTCTGTCAGTTAAAACTACTTTAGGTGAACTAAAAATACATATGAATTTTTTTATAAACGCGTCAGCAACTGATTCTGCAGTTTGATCTGCTAACGGTACGGCTATTAGGAATTTAGATAGCTGATCCTGTATTGTCAGTATATATTTATTTTGATTCTTTGTTAGATTTAATGGACCTACTATATCCATGGCTACTTTATCGAATGTTTTGAAAGGTGTATCGGTTATTATCATTGGTTGTCTTGTTTTAACCCTTTTTAGTTTATTTCTTTGACAATCTTCACAATTTTTAACACTACTTTCGATGTCTGTTTTTAAATTTTCCCAAAAATATTTACTTCTAATTCTATTAAATGTTCTATTTACTCCAGAATGACCACCTACTGCTGTAGAGTGATTTAAATTGAATATTTTATCTCTATCTTTTAATTCAACATATTCTATATAATTTAGACAAATGACTACTTTTATATCCGAATGTTGGAAGACTTTAGTTAAAATTTCTTCTATTTCCGGCCAATTTATGTTATTTATTTTTAAATCCTTAGAAATGTTAAAACTTTTAACTTTTTTGCGTATCATGATTTCTCTCAGAAGCTCAAAATTTTTGTATACATTTTCTTTTACCCTGGTTGCTGCTTGGCCTGTATCCATGCATATTATAAATACTTTTTTTGAATTTAAATTAATAATTTCAATTTCGTTTATATTTAAATATTTATCAGCCGTAGCATTTTTGCTATTTAGTAGCCACTCCGTTTTTTGGTCTAAAGATTTCCCCTGTTTATTTATGACGTGTGCGATATTGTCTTTCCTAAATTGTATAGATTTTTTTGTATAAACGATGTTTTTGTCGGTTTCCGTATTTATTATTTTTTTCTCACATGTTTTTGATTTCGTAAGTTCTTCTATTTTCGCTTTGTTTTTCACTGCTTTGATTTTGTTTTTCTTTTTCTTGCTATTTTTCCTTTCTTTTAATTTAATGCGTTCATCATTTAGTTTTTGAATTTTCAAGTCATTGGTAGGTTTTTCACTAGTATCTAATGTTTTTAGTTCTTTTGTTTTTGATCTCTTGTAACCACATTTATTTGAATGTTTTCTACTGGATTTCTTGACAATGCGTCCGCATTTGTATTAATTTTTCTCGGTTTATAAATAATTTCATAGTCATAATCTAATAATTGTAATCTCCGTTTTTGAACTCTACTGTTTTTATCTGCTGATTTTAATGATAATAAAGGCTTATGGTCAGTAATTATTTTGAATTTGTTGCCGTAAATATAATTTCGAAATGTTTTTACTGCAAACGTGATTGCAAGGGCTTCACGCTCATAAGTATGATAATTCTTCTCTGCTGCTTTCAATACTCTTGACGCAAATGCAATAGGTCTGTCCTCTCCGATCTCTCCTTGTAATAATACACATCCAAGTGCATAATTAGATGCATCTGTTGTTATAATAAATGGTTTTGTCATATCTGGAAACTGTAGTACCGGTGCCGTACATAAAGCTTCCTTTAATCGTTCAAATGCTTGCTGTTGTTCTTTCTTCCATTCAAATTTTACTTGTTTTTGTAATAACTGTATAATCGGTTTAGCTATTTCTGTAAAATTTTGTATGAATCTTCTGTAGTAGCCTGCTAACCCTAAAAATTCTCGAACATTTTTAACGTTTCGTGGAATTGGAAATTTTGTTATGGCTTCAATTTTC
>QLSS01000379.1:0-37031 GCA_024372645.1 Trichomalopsis sarcophagae
TATTTTTTATATTATCTTACGTTTTCAATGATGGTCTTATCAGAATTTGAGGTAATAAAGGGTTTCTCTCTATATATAAAAAGAATATCGCCGCTGTCAGTGTCTGCTTTTCTCTTTAATCTAAAAATGCCCTCATTTGAGTGATTTAACGCCGAAAAAGGCCATTTTTGGTACCATGTAACCCAAAACTAACCTAAAAATGTCATAATGCAAGGGTTTTCACGCAAAAAAGCCTGTTTTTAGCTAAACATAGCCTTGAAATCGATCGTTTGAGGGTACTTTTGGCGTCTTGTGGTCTTAAAAAGGCCATATTTGGCTTATCTGCCTCTACTTAATTGATTATTCAAAATCTATTGACAGTAATAATTATAAGGTAAAAAGGAATTGAAGTTAAGTATGTTCAATTCGTACAAAGTATAATTTATTATCTTCATAGGCTATTTAAAATAAATTATGGAACGTATACAAGTAGCTTTTTAAAAATAACCAATGTTCACAATAGAAAAAATGATTCACTCATCATTGTCACTATCTTCATCAATACACACTTCAATTTGATCATTAAGAAACATTTTAGACAGAATTTCAGCTGGTCGTATGATTTTTGATAAATATCTTCCATGTGAAAGATAATAGATTATGGCAGCAATATGCGCACAACATCCTATAGTACGGTTACCGTTAGCACAATCACAACAGTGTCTTAAGATGCTAGAATAACCAATACCATTTGGTTTATACTCAACGAAACATTTGTATTGTTTTCTGTTAATATGCCTGGATTGAACTTCAAGTTTGAGAATATTGTTAGTCTCTTTTGAATATCCAATCTTCAAATTATTATCTGCGTCAAGCATTTCCGCTAAGTAAGATATTGTCTGTTTAAGCTGATATGTTCCTGTAAACAGAATTTTCAAATCTTTTATTGTTAATTCAGGAAAGTCTGGTAAATCATCCGAAGTTATTATTTTAAATGGTAGTTTCCGACGACTCCATCTTTTGTCTGTTACTAAAACTGCTAATGTATTTTCAACATTTTTTCTAGATTGCATAGCACTAAATATTTCATCTTGCATGTCTTCATCAGAATCTAGGCGTTTGCCAAACAAGTTATTTAAGTAGCAAGAAATTTTACAATAAGATCCAGTATTTTTCACCATTTTATTATCAAGTTTGTGATCTAATAACCTATATTTTTTCTTTTGAACTCCGTGCACTGCTTCAACAACCCATCGCAGTTTTGTCGTGAATCTTGTTTCATTTGATTCTTGCGTAGAAAGTTGAGATTTTGAACCTTTGAGTGCAGGCATCAAAACAATATAACCCATATTTTCTAATTTTTGTTTAATGTCCCTGAAACCTCTATCCAGTATAAAAATGTCCCCTTGGCGAAGAAGTTTCTGTAAAATATTCTGCTTCTCTTCCAATATTTCAATCAGTATTGTAGCATCATCTTTATTTGCAAGATATGGACCTAACTGGTCAACAACATAACCATTAGTAGTACATATAGTAAATAGTTTAGTCAGAGGAACTTTTTTTTGGCCTGAATAAGATTTTCTTTGGTACTCGTTATTAGAGCTTTTCTCATGCCTTATATAAGTACCATCAGCAATCAAAATAAGTTGTTTACCAGGATGTAATTTCTTTGCCATATTAGAAGTTTGATTTTCAATCAATTCATTTCTGTCTACATTTTCTAATCCAAAGTGTTTTGGTAGTAAATCTTTTTCGAAAGATAATAATACTGATTGACAAAAACGAGATACTTGTTGTTCGCTTTCAATGTCAAATATTGTAGAGATGAGCGAGTTAGAATTCCCAGAGCGCATTTTGAATAAAAATACGACAATGGCTTGTGTCGCTGTCCTTACACAGGAATTCTTCAGAGAAGTGAGTTGATCTTTAAGATAATTAATATTTTCCCACGTTAATCCCGTAAAAACTTTCAATTTTTTTTCAGGCATGGAAAATTCAGCTACTGTATCTAATAAAGTTTCGTCTGCTTTCATTGATAATTGACTCAAAAATTGTAGTAATTCATCAATATATACCGTACTTGTAGTGGAAAAAATATTAATTTTATTTAGTTCATCTTCATAAAATCTTTTTTTAATTAAATGTGTGCAACAGCATCTATTGCCATGTGGAATAAAAACATTCATTTTACTATAAACTTGAATTCGGGCCTCTAAAGGAACTAATATATTATTAGTCTGTTTTTGGTACCCACAAACAAAGCAATATTTATGTGTCGCAATCGTCCTTTGAATAAGTAATTCCGTGGTTGCTCGTACTTTTTGTTCCTTTATTGTGTATACAGATGATTGTGTACTTTCCTGAGATGATGAAGTGACAGTTAGCTGAGAAAATGATTCAGAAACATTTGAATCTTGAGACGAAGCAGTTGCTGGAACATTAACCTTTTTAGGTTTAGAGCTTGATATGTATTTGGCTAATCGCTTTCTACATGAATCACAAATTACATCATGGATGTAAATATCTTTATTTGATAATTGTTTAGCATATTCGATTTCAACTTCAGATTCGATTTCCTTTTCTCGACCAATTGATTTTCTAATATAAATATTACACATGGCACATCTTCGATCATCGCGTTTCCTGATGTTATCTGACTCTTCATTACTATTAGATGCCATATTTATTTAACCATTAGACAAGAAGATCACTTCTGAAATAATAAAATATAAATATTTTACAATACATTTAAAAATGCTGTTAGTTAGTTTTTAAAAATCTAAAAAAATTGTTTGCCTTTTTTTAAATTAAAAACTAGAATGAATAATAAATATTACAAAAATATTATAATCTAAGTTCTTGTATAATCCAGTTTTCTCAGTAGCTTTACATGAAAAGTAAAAAAATAATATTGCCTAGTAAAAGTGAAATAAGTTGTATTTCATTTATAAGTTTTTTAAGCAAATAATTTTTTTTTGTCATAAAAACTGTATTGAAGTGCTTGCACCTAGTGATTTTATAAAATCAACAAACCTATGAAATTATTATATTCAATTTGTTTTTTTGTAAAAATATGTTCTTGTATCTAGACATGAATAATAGTGTATTTTAAAATAAATAAATAATGTTGTTTTTAATGATGTTTCATATACGTATGTGTTTAAAGCATAGGTTAGCTTGTGTTTACTTTATTCATTTTACATTTTTTTAACTTAAAAGTTAATTGACAATTAATAAGTTCGCATCCTATTAGTTCTATTTTTCATTTTTATTATTTCTCATGTATTGTTTTTATGTAAAACCAAATATTTTTTCTCATCTCATAATATAATTAACTATAGTAAAAATCACATCATATATAGTCATATGCAGATATTTATGTGCATTTTTTATTAATTTGACAGTATTTTATACATAAACAAATTAATTATTGTTCAAGACTTTCTATATTTTATCAATTTAATCATACTTGTATAATTAATATACCGCATTACATCAAAACATGCAACTCATCAATCGTCAAATCCGTTTCTAGCAAAAGTTTATTGTCATATTTTATTCAAATGTTTTTCCTTCTTAATTTTATTTAGTTAATAGTTTGAACAACTTTATGTTTAACTAATTTCTCATTTTACTTTATGTGATTAGCCTAAATTGGTTAAGTTAAATAGATAAAGACTCGTTCCCCTTACATGCATTGTACGTATATCTATATCTATAGGATTGAAAATTCATTTTTATTAATTACTTTTTTGTTAGCTTATTGATTTAAAATCTGATTGCTATTTTTGTTTTAGGATAAGATCGGATCTTTATGCGAGTACTAAAACAGTTTATAATTTAATGTTGGTTTAAACTTTTGATTTTATGCAAGAATTTAATAACGTACACAACATGTTTTTCTTATTTAGCGTATAAAAAGGTCTAATAATTATCTGTTATTATTATTACATTATTATATTATTATATTATATTATTATATTATTATATCATATTATTATATTATTATATCATATTATTATATTACTATATTATCTGTCATTATTTTTGATACAATTACTCTTAATACTACAGAATTTATAATAAAAATTTTATTTTTCTACCCATTAAATAGTCTTACTCTGCATATACCGGTAAAATACAAGTGTATTTATTATAAATACATGGGAGATTTTTTATTTATCAGTAGGTTGGTTACAGTATTTTTTTCAAAACTCAAAGTGTCGGCATAAAAATAACATTTTAGATATTAATAATAGGTTTTGATTTTAAAGAAGTTATTTAACAAAATATTAATTTATTGTGTAATATGTATTAGAAATACATATAACCCTAATATCAAAGCATATAATCTGTGATGTCAAAACTTTTGAAAAACTTTGTTAAATCTTCATTTTTTTAAAAGATATGTAAAATATATAGTACTCACTTTAAATATACAAGATTGTTAGTTTTGAAGTAAACAGCAGAAAGATTTAAAGTAGCCGCGTCAGCCTTCGGTTCCAACTAACTTCAATGTATTTGAAAATAAATACTTAACTACTTTATTATTTTTTCTAGTATTGTTATCAATTATCAGTCAAAAGCCGAAATAGTAAAAAGAAAAATCGAAACAATTTTTATTTGCTAGATTTTAATTTACTTTAAAAGTTATAAACTTATACTAACAGCGTTTTCACCATTCACTTGTATTAGTATATTATGGAGAAAGTACAATTGAGTCCGTCGTCCCGTACCGACCTCGGGACATACCGTCTGAAATAAGCTGTTTTTACGGGATTGGCTAATTCTGTACCGTCGATTGGGTTATCGAACAGAATTAGCCAATAATATAAAAGTGACTTATTTCAGACGGTATGTCCCGGGGTCGGTACGGGACGGGACGGGACGTATTGTACTTTCTCCCTTATATAGACAATTGTAAGAAAAAAAAAATTAGTTTTGAAAAAAACAATGTTGGCCATTGGTTTGCGCATCGTTTAATTAATTAAGAAATCAAAATACTTTATTTGTTTATGCTCCTGATAATTCTTAATTTTATGATTGACCATTCACTACGCAGATCGTCTGCATTGCAGCCGCCGCGTCAACCGCGCGGCCAAGCATAACCTTTTATTATAAATAAAAGTAAACAATAAACAAAAAGTGCGACAGAGACAATACTTTCGACCAATCACAGAACGTTTAAAAAGAACATAACATTAGCCATCAGTTTTATAATAAGGTGATATCACAATTCTGATAAGACCATCATTGAAAACGTAAGATAATATAAAAAATACGGCTTGGAGAGAACAAAATATTTCATTTGATTATGTTTTCATGGGAAGATATGCAAAACTACTCAAAAGGAGTCACTTTAGTAACTAAATTGTAACATAACCAGCTAAAAACGTGAAAAAATGGCAAAAAAATCAGTTTTTGGCTCAAATCGAGTTGTGCCACCATTTTTAAGGAAAAAACGTTAGTGCCATCGTAAAGAACGGGAAAAAGTACACAAAAAAAGTCTACTTAAAAAGTTGCACCTCAAAAACAAGGGGGTCAAAATATCGATTGAAAACTTTAATAATTTTTTTAGATCCGATATTTGAGGTTATGTAATCCCAAAAAAATTGCAGTTATTCATGACATAAAAATACACCAATGTGAATTTTTAAAAAAATTTTTATCCTATAGGGACTTCAGAAAAAAATAAAATCAAAAAAACACGTTTATCGACGTTACTGCGCATGCGCACTAGGCAGAGAGCTAAAAATTTGGCTATGGGAGTTTTTTTTATCCCCCATCGAATGGTATATAACATATATACATTTTCCAAGGGGGCCATTTCACCATAGTAACCCGGCTATAGCCTTTATGTCGATTTTCTTCATTGCTTTTAATCCATTTAACATTCCTTCATACATTTTTAATAATTCTAACGCATCAAGAGCGCATTTAGCCGTCCTTATTAAATTAGTTTTGCAAACTTTACATTTATTGTTTGGTGGGAGTAACTTAATAAGAAAACGAGTTACGTGTTGTTCCTTTTTGTGAGTTTTTAAATATTTTTTTTTATGGCATTCTTGACATAACTTAGTCCCGGTTTCGTCTTGATAATAATCTAATACGAATATCGAATAATGGTCTTCTGTATAGTGCATCTGTAATAGTTACATGGATATAGTTTTCTCCTCTCATTTTTTTGTTTTATGATTCGAACGCTGCCTCTCTCTTTCTCTCTTTCTTACTATTATTTATTTGATGAGGTTCTGTTATATTTCTAATTCCTATTATTCATTTCCTTCTTGTATACGGGGGTAATTTTGATCTTGCTATTTTATATTCAATTGCACGGGCGTGTTTCGCGGCATCTACTAGATTTTTATATTCACAAGGTGCGCGTAAATATTTCCGAATTTCGGTTTTCATTCCCAATATATATCCAATAACGGCGGATTCTTCTGTACTGAGATGAGTTTCGAATAATTCTTTAAAATTTTCTTGTGCTTTTATCAATTTTGTACGATGTTCATCGCGTAAATTTCTTACTCTATAGAAGAAGGTTCGAGTGCTTTCTCCTCTAGCTTGTTTGCTGCATAAAACATCTACTCGTTTTCTTATTGCTTCTTCGTATGACATGATTTCCCTTAAATTGTTCTGCGAGCTGCTTGTTCGTCTTCGAAATTTATTGATCTTCCTTCAACTTCGTCATAAATTGGACTTTTTTCAATTTTCCTTATTGGATTGGCGTTCATAAGGCTTCGGTTTTTCTGGTTTCTTTTCTCCAAGGTGTAGTAGTAATTGTGTTACCGAATTCCACAGTGATCCTAAAAGATGAAGAGACCAGCCGTATACACTATATATCGCATACCCGTGTAAGATAGTATCAATTAGCATTTTGATTAATCTTGCTATTGATATGATTCCTAGTAGAGGGTCTAGAAATTGATTAATGGATATTCCTTTTCCTTGAATATTCTTTCCTGTCATGCCCATGGCTACATTGTTTAATACTGAAGATTTTTCCAACGAAAACATGATATGATCGCGCAAATCTTGTAAATCGGCTTCTGTGTAAATTCGGCTTACAGCGATGGCTTTTGGGATCGCATATTCCCATGTACCTTTCGTGCGTGAATGTAAACTTTCGGGAGCTATTATACTTGAAGGAGCAGGTAAGAATTGCAACCAATGGTTTCCCATGTTAAACATCGGTGGCATAGCTCCGCTACAACGTATTTGTGTCCCAGTATCCTTGTTCTAGGAGAAAGGAAAAATTCTTTTTCTCCCCGGGAAACAGGTATTTGATTACAACATACTTCGGTATCTCTTCGCTGTACATCTACTTGTAAACATTTGACTAAATGAATGACTTCTCCGGCTACCACGGCCATATATCCTGGTTCTTTTATTAATCTAAATGCGAACTCATCTGGTGCTTGGACAGCTATTGACAAAGCGTTGGTTAACACTTGTCTTTCTAATTCACATTTATGTTTTAATAAATCATAATACATTTGATTAATCTGCTTTTTGAAGTGTCGTTCAACATATACAAATTTAGAATTCACATATGTGAATATGTCTAAGTTCTCGATTGGTGAATCTTTCTTTGATAAGAATACCTTCTCGTTTAATTCTTCTAATACGAATAATTTAGGGTGTTTGGTTCGAATTAAATTGTGGCCGCATACTTTTGTTTCCCCGATGCTTGTCAAGGCGAATGTTATATCTTGAGTTTCTAACATGTATGTGCTGTGATCTATTTTGTATTCTTTTGTCTTATTAGCATACCCCTCATATAAAATGGCATACTTTCGTCCTCCACAGTTGTCTTCCGGTATTGGTTCCCAAAAAGGATATCCTTCTAAAACGTCTCTACACCGAGTGTCGGTTAATTGACAACTTGTGCCCGATCTTAATTGTATTTTGTTGGAATTTAAGTTGATTGTTGCATAATAATCTGATAGATATATCTCTAAGAACCCTTGTACTAATACGTCATTCCAATGTCCATAAGGATCGGAATATGAAGTTCCCTTGCATTTCCCATCTGAATTGACACTTCCCGCAAACGTGACAGGAGTTGAAAAAGTGCTATTCTTTGGTAGATTTTGCACTGCTGTCCCTGCTATATAGGCATATCCACTTTTAAACATCCGCATGCACTCGTCTCTTTGTATTTCTTGAAAATAACTAATCTCTCCATCAATCACTCTTGAAGCATGGGAGTGCATCCCACAATGAGTAATGTGTCGCGTAATCTTTATTGAACATTGAATCACGTGCGTTTTAGTGAATTCATTTATTTGAAGTAATTGTATATATTGTTTAGTGGTGTTTAATTCAGGAGTTTCTATATTGCAATCTCCCAATTCCAATAGCGATATAGTTGTTAAATTCGTCAATTGTTCTCCACAATCGAATGCTGTTACCGATGCCCTGTGTTTAATCTGAATATCCAAGTCATCAGATTGATAAGAATTATTGCCTTGTTATTAAATGCCATCTGAAACACAAAACAGAATTTTTCTCGCTCTCCCCTCGTTTCGATTGAGTAGTATGTGTGTGTCTGAATTATTGTTTGTAGTGTTTAATTATTTTGTCTCTATGTGTATTTATTTCCTTATGCTGATATAGGAGAGAGATTGGATTATAATATCGATGGAGGTCGACGACTTATGTAGAATCGATCAAATATTTCTTCGATAGGAACTTCAACTTCTCCTGCACGAGTTCCCATGTTTGACGGAAATTCTGTCATAGTTCCTCTGAATTCTGCTTTGATACTTTCGAAACACAGAACTGTTATGGCTATACCAGATAATAGTCCGATTATTATTACTATTGTTAAAATGATGATGAATGCTTTATTCCTGAATTCTTCTTTAAAATCTTTTGGCAAATCAAGATTAGCGACTCTCGACTTTAGTTCCCCGAAGGAGTGAGCAATCGTCCAATCAGTCTCCACGGCTTCGTTAGTTTTGATTGTTTTTAATTCAGCTATTATTTCTGCAATTGATACATTTCCTCAAATTTCCAAATTCACTGGAGGGAATATGATTGTTTGCATGTGACTCTGGGTATGAATGTCAGACGATAATTGATAGTTTCCCGCATTGACCTTGCATCCTTGTTTTATTCTTAAAATTCCGGTTGCATTGACTTTTAATTGTTCTTGACGCTTTTTGCAATAGATTTGTAATTCCATTGGTTAATAGAGAGAATATATCCATCATTGATTTTTCTCGGTGTTAATCCAATAAGGTAAATTCGTATCTACATACTGGATATCGCATTTATTATAATCGATATCATAAGGATGATGTAACAAAGTGAATTCGCAGCTTCTATTCTCGATTTCTGATCGAATAGGTTGACATAATTTCTTTCCAAATGAATTGATACACTTTTCGTATTGATCTTCTGTTAAAGCATAAGTATCTTTTTGTGAAACCCCCAATAATGATGATCGAGGTTTTACATATAATGTGGCTATGGTCACGTCAAAAAGTTTCTTTGGAACAGGTAACGATTTTACTTTATATAATACATAAGAATCGTCCGATATCAAAGGAAACGTCATACTGATTAGTAACCTATCGTTGATTCTTCCATACTTTATTTTTGATATTGCTCCCAATAAATCAATATGTTCTAGATTCTCGGAAAGAGGAATAATATATGGATGATTTAGTTGCTCCGTGTGTTCGACGACATTAATTAGGTCATCATAACTCAGAAGTCCTGGGTATATTTGTTTATTAATGAGTCCTAGTATAGTTTCTAATGCACCATTGAATAATTCGATATATAGATTAAAATAAATATTCATTAGTCCTATTGATTTATCGATGGTGTACGTGCTATTATTTATGCTCTTGAGTTTTTTGAATAATTTAATTTCTCGATCTACTGTTTCTAGTAAATCTTGATCGTTCAGTTCTCTTTTTCTTTCTGCAAATCCGTCGATGCTACTGCAAATAATAGGTATTTTATTACCAGGAAGCGATAAAAAGTTACTTTCGTTAGCTATCTTGTCTAAGATATTTTTACTATATTCCAACTCCATTTCTGTGATCATGTTTCCGGGTAAGGCATCTAAAAATTCGTTGAGATCGTATTGTATTTGTTGTACCTTCTCTAGTCGCCTAGTTAGCCGTTCGATTCCTTCTTCTTGTTCGATACATGTTTTGCGTGGTTTGCAAGCACTCTCGATACTTTTAAGTAGGCTTGACAATTTAATTGTGTCGAATAGGTCTTCATATAAGTCAATATAAATTATATAGGTCCATTCATCTCTAATGAAGTTTAATTCTGTCAATTCTTTGAAATACAATCCTGCGTTATACTCTGTTTCTTCTGAAGTAACCGAAAGTAGGGCTTCTTGACCTGACACGATACCACTCCAGATCAGTATAAGAAAATAGTGTCTTGTGTCCATTGTCCGTACTGAAAAGGGTAAATCCCTTTTATAGTGTGCTGCCTCATAGTGTGTGTCTGTATGTATCTCCCCCCCCCCTTTTTTTTCTTTATTTGTCTTAATTATACTATTGCTACAGTGTTTGAAATTAGTAAGCATTAGTTAAGCTGTATGTGCTCATAAGAATTTCTTGTGAGGATGTTTCATTTGCAATCATTAAAATGATGGAAATGCGAGTTAATTTTACGAACTTGATTGTTAACTTAATCGATTCGCTTGGATTTTCATATTTTGTTTAATTAAAAATATCCTGTTCAATTATGCATTCTTCTCTTAGGAATCGTATAACATCCTCGTTCTTTACTACTAGAGAACTTCCTATTTGTCCCTCTAATGTAGTTTTTCGGAATTGAATCTCAGCCATTGTAATTTGAAAATTGGCTTGTAATTCTTTTCTGTAGGGATTTTTCGCGTCATTAATTTTTCTGCGAAACTCGTCCCGTTGGCCTTTTATAGCTTGTTCGTAAATGGTTCTGTGTCTCGGTCCGACAAGAAGGCTGTATACATTTCTTCCGGTTTTTTCTCGAATTTCTTGTAATCGTAATTGCTCGAGAATCATCCGACAATTGTGATATACTTCTCGCAGAATTTGACGATTATTCATAAAGATATGATCTTTAACGTTTATCTCTTTTCTCAAATGTTCTAACAAGGCTATTCTTCGTACTAAAGTTTTCACTCCGATTGAGCAATTTTGTGAAGTCAATAATGATTCTCCCGGAGAATTGTATAATGGAACTCCTATTCCCCACATTAGGGCTAACATTTCTTCATCATTATTATCCGCTGTTAATTTGACTATCGAGTTGTTATTGTATTTAATTTCTTGTAAGTTTGCCCCATGCTGTAAGAGAGTTATGATGACGAAAATATTTTTTAGTGGATATTCGCTCCTTGTTGGATTAAATGTTTTACTAGATGATTGTGTCCAGCTGCGATAGCTATCTGTAATGGCGAGCAACCATCTCGTGTAGGGGTTTCGATTTCGTAACCTAGTTCCAAAAGTTGTTGGATGACCGATACCTTGTAACCTTGTCTAACGGCTTCGTGAAGGGGGTTTGATTCGTATGGAGTATTTTTATAATTTGCATATGAAATGCTTTTAACGGATCGTAGGGTTTGTAGTTGTTAGCCCATAATATAGTTACTAATTGAGCAGCCTTATTTTCCATAGCGACCATGTAGGGGCATAAATCATTTTCTGGTTTTATTCCTGCGTCTAGAAGAATTTGTAATATTCTTTCATCTCTCGTTATTATGACTTGATTGAAGAGGTCCATCCCCTTCTTTGTGATGAACGTACTATCAATACCCCTTTTCAAAATAAACTTCACGGCTCGAACAATTTTCGATTTGACAGCTTGAAATATTAATGTTTCTCCTTCAATATTTTTATCATTCCAACGGTTTGCAAAACTGGCCGTCAAATGTAGAAAAACTGTTAATAATTTTCCCGATAACCGTTGAAATAATTTATTTATTCGTTGATAAGTTAAGTCTAGATTAAATTGCCATAATATAGCGTTTAGTTCCAATACCTGAGAAGGTGTTTCTCCATTTAACACTCTAATATATTTATCGACAAAATCTTCGCATTCGTTTCGATCTGGTTTAATTCTATTAACTGATTTTTCTAAATAACTGCTTCTCGTGAGAATTCTGTCTCGTTGGGAAAGTTTATTCCTCTTGGCTTGATAATTTGGAATTCCTCCTGGATGGGCCAGCTTCTTGGTTATTTCCATGACTGGTCCTTGTTTGTCGCTGTAGTAAATAAACGTAGTTTCGTCAGTGTCTTAATCTTTCAGTCGCCTTCCTTCCGGATTGTAATTCTTAGTCTACTTTTTTTTCTTATTTTAATTAATATTCTTAATCGCAGAATACGTTTTGACTAAATACTTTTAGTCGACACATGAATAATACGAAACTTGCTCGAGAATAGGTGTAGGAATGAGTTCAAACGTGATCTCGTCTAAGAATTTCTCCTTTTCTTCCCACTCAGTTCTCCTTTCTTTAATTGAATTTAGGGCTAGTTCGATAGTTGAACAATATGTAGGAAATAAGGACGATACGTCCCTTTTTTCCTGTCTTCTGAAAATGGTGGATCGACTAAGTAATAGAAATTTTTCAATAGGGTTTTCCATTAAATCTCTGTAGGTGATATTTTCCATGAATTTTGTTCGACTAAGACTTTGCCATTCTGCTTTTGATTCTAAAAATATTTGATATAACTCTGGATGATACATTTTCAGAGCTCGAAGGTCGTCCGGATTCACAACTCTTTTTTCGGAAATTTCTCTCGCTAGACAGTAGACTATAAACTGGGAAGTTGCTCCTGGCGGGCGTCGCTCAGTTATATAGCGCATGTAACTTCGACGAGGATAGAACTCAGCTCCATATCTTAGCAATAAATTCATTTTTTTATAATTATTTGTTTTATACGCAATTAAAAGCGCATTTTGCCCTTTCCCGTCAATTGCGTTTATATCATTGATTTCTCTTGACAATATTGTCTCTACTGCCTTAACAGATCCTGATTCTACGACCAAATGTACTAGATTCGTGCCTTCCCAGGAACAATGTCTTAATAATCTTGGTTCATATAGGTTGTCCAAGCAATATTCAATTATTTTAATTTTGTCCCCTAAGATGCACTGATGAATTATCATAGTCATTTCCGTTGGCAGCATTGTCGGTGCTAAACTCTTGATCAGTCTAAGAGTTTCTTGTTGGTCGTCGTAGGGGATAGACATCCTTATCATTCTTAATTTCTTCTGATATGTGGACATCGTATACTGTGGAAAGGGATGATATCTGTCAGTCACTATTTTACTCTTAAAATTTCGAGTTATTATTTAAGTTTTCGCTATAAAGTTTAATTATGTTTTATTAGTTATGAATGACTTATTCGTTTTAACATATATATTTACTAAATACTAGATTTACGACGAATTTAAATGGTAGGCTACAAGTTCTATTATTAAATGAGAGATTCGATTTTCAGTGATGTTTTGAAGCCTCTTCTCGTGTCCTATCTACCTTGCTCGGTTTTGCAATAACTTTACTAGTTTTTTTTTGAGATGTTTATTCCATAAATGGGGAATTTCTGATAAATCTTATAAGCTCCTTCGTGACGGGATAGTAATCGTTGTTTTGATAATCAAAGTAACGTCGTCGCGGACTTCTCGAATAAATCTGCATAAGATATTCGACGAATCCAATCAGTTTGTTGCATTCTTCGCCATTCTTAACAAGCTTCTATATAATCCTCATAATACTCTGGATAAATATTCTCAAGGATGCGAATATCTTCTCTGTTTACTTTCCGCCCTTCCTCTGTTTCTCTTGCTAATAATGGAATGATAATTGATATAGCTAGTCTAGGTATTTTATCGAGATATACGTATTGTAATAATTCTTCCGGAGGATACAATATTGCTCCAGCGTTGATTAAAGTTTTTACCTTTATATAACTATTATTCCAATATGCTATTCTTAATGCGGTGTTTCCATTGCAATCTCTTTTATTAACGTCAATTTTACTAGTTTCTAACAATAATTTTATACTCCCATTAGTTCCAAATTTTGCGGCTATGTGTAATAATCTCTCTCCGCTTCTTGTTGATATCTCTACATCTTCTCCTTCATTAAGAAGTAATTGTAAGGTGTGATCGTTTTTTTGCAATATCGCTGTTTCTATAGCATACCTCCCATCACGAGAGCGAGAGTTTACAGGTACACCTTCATCCAATAATAATTGTACATTTTCTAGAGAGTCTATATAAGGGGCACTCGCAGCTCTTTCTAATAGCCATTGTTGTGATCTGATCGGCATCCCCAATTTCTTCGCATGAGTTATGAGTAATTCGAAAATCTCTGAGGGCCCATTGGCAGCTTGTCCTACATACTGAAATTTTCGTATATTTGCTCCGGCTTTTAGGAGAATCTCTACTGCTTCTTGATCTTCCCGTGCTATAGCATCTCCTAATATCGTGCTACCTATTCGATTGGAACTATTAACTGGAATAGCCTTTTCAAGCAATAATCGTAAAAAGGTTTTATCTGGATATCGCATAGCTTGTCGTAATGAAAGGTAATTCCATATTTGGTACTTGTCAAAAGTGGCTCCTAGTTCAAACAATTTTTCTAAAATGTCTAAACGTTTCGCTGTTAACGCAGAATGAATAGCAGGGACATGACAGTTTTCTAATGTAGTATAATCTACTTTGTATTCTAGTAATAACTCTATCATCTCCTCGTTCCCCTTGTTCAAAGCATGAGTGAAAGCACTGGTCAAACATAAAACAGATTTTTGCGGATATACTTCTAAATAAAACTTTCTCATTATTTCTCGCATCTCGGAGGGTCTTATCATTGGGGCTAATACTCTAATTAAAGTTCTGCCTTCTTGACTAATTATCTTAGTCATTATGATGGTTAATTTTCATTGATATCCCGAGAAGATGAATGGGATCCACGTATGCACCAAATTTTCCCAAACTGCTGCCATCTGTGGGATAGAAAGAGTCTAGGTGTCAGACTTATTTGCTCATTTTAAGGGGTTTTTATTATTCTTATTTATGCGTAAGGGTATTTTTTTTGCTGTTTTTATCTAGACTTAGATAATAAGCTACTTACTCTATAATTAAATCAGGAATACTTTCGTTTGTTAGTTCTTGTAGTCTTTCTTCGTGTTCTTTCCATATTACTCTTTTATTAATGATTTGTTGTATAGCTTGCGTGATTTGAGAGCTGTATATAGGGAATTGAATAGGATAAATCTCCTTTTCGCGGTTTTGAAAAGCACATGTTTTTGCAATATGCAAAAATGAGTCTGTAGGCCGCTCTATCAGCTATTTAAAGGTGACTCTTGCAATAAAATTCCGTCTTGAAATTAGTTGCCATTCAAGGCATGCTTTTTCATATTTATCATATAATGTAGGGTAGCATTCCTTTAACGTTAATTCGTCTTCTATATTAATATTTTAGTTTTCTACCTTTCCTCTTGCTAACAATGGAATGAAAATCTTTGGTGTATTCCATGGTAAAAATTCATTGCATATGAAATGAACATTTTTTTTCTATAGGATAAAGTAAAGCTCCTCGTTGTAACAAAACTTCCATTTTTCGATAACCATCTATCTTATATGCCCATGTTAAAGCGGTTTCACCGAAGGATGACACCTCGCTTATATCACATTCTCCTGTTTCCAAAATCATTTCGACTGCTTGTATTGTACCGAATCTTACTGCTATATGTAAAGCATTTTCTCCTTTACTTGATGTAACTTTCAAATTGGCTTTATACTTGATTAATATTCTTAGTGCTTCGTTATTCTGATGTACTATAGCACCTACTGTAGGACACCTTTTATTACTTGACAATGAATTGACATTGTACCCCCTTTTTAGTAATAATTCGACGTTCTTGCCAGAATAAGAATGCGGAGCGGTGGCTGCCTTTTCGAGTAAGTACTCGCTTATTCTAGAATTATGAGTTTTGTGTGCATAATTTAGTAACAATTCCAATATTTCGGGCTTAGTTCTAGTGGTTCATTCTAAAGGTGTCTGATCGAAGTGATTTATTATATTTGGGTCGGCTCCTGCTTCTAGTAGTAATCTAATAACTGGCATGTTACCTCTATCAATAGCATACATTAATGCAGTTGATCCGAAGGTATTATCCGCATTGACATTTACATCGGCTTCCAATAATAGGCGTAAATAGTCTATATTTTAACATTCCATCGCCCTTTCTAGAAGTTCGTGCCCTGAGCCTACTCGCTCCTTTATTTATTAATTGTGTAAAGATATCAATGCGTCTGTATAAGATGGCTACTCTGAGCATTGACCCTTGTTCCTTCTCGCAACGTATTGACCAGTCTATTGAAAGTTGTAATATTCTTTTAACAAGTTCTTCATGATGATCTTGAATGCCTAATGTTAAAACCATATCTAAACTAGTTTCTTCAAGTCTAGGATAGTATTTTAAACAGGCTTCTACAATGAACGGTTTATCACTCAATAATGCTTGTCGCATGATACTAGTCACTGCTACTGGTTGTAGAATCAGGGACCATTTGTAAATTAAATTTTGTGCTTCGCGTTCGCATGCTCGTCCCAGTTTTATCTTGACATCTAGAATTCGTTCATTGCGATTAGGTGTCATTCTTAATAGTACTTTGTTGATCCATCTCCAAAAATAGACAGCCATCATCGAAACTGTGAAATAAAAAGGAATAAACCAATCACTATTTTGTTCCCGGCTCAATCAAGTTAGTAATATTTTTAAGATTTTATGATTAATTATAATTGATACGGATGTAGTTTATACAAAATTATAACAATTTTCTTTAACACTTCTAGCTTTCCTTTCTGATATATTGAATATTCTTTGTTGTTTCTTAAAATATATGGAATTTCGTGAGATCTTTAATCTTTCTTTTTGTTGTTATCCATCTTTTTCGTTGTTTTCTAAAAGTAATATTTTTTTTTTGTTTTAAAATTTCCTTATAACTTTAGTTTAATTGCTACACTAATTTGAGTTTTCCCGCTCTCCCTGCAGTTCTACACCGCATGCGTGAACTTCCCTTGCGTGTGGGCTCTTATCGTTGCATAAGATCGCTTTCTCCTAGAGATGGCGCCGCGAGTCCTATTTCAAATTTATAATCATCTTAAAATTGATTTAATTCTTAAGCAATAATCATTTTGGTTACTTAATTTTGGATAATGATTTAATCATGAATGTAGAAATACTTGCATCTCTTGCTTATAATTGATTTTAATGTCTGTTTATCAATAATTCTGAATATGATTCTTTAACTTTTCAATTTACACATTATTTGTCGTAATTAAAGATGTTTCAAGAAGAAAAAGAAACTCCGTATTGTCCTAATCTTTCGGTGACCGTTGGGGTTACAGTTTATCGATTATTGTTATTGTTAAACGAACTGCTTTTTCTTCCTTGCTATGGTGTTACCCGCTCGTATCCCTTATGTGATAAAATCTGCAACTAGGCTTCTCGGTTGTAATGTGTTTATTTATTATTTTGATCCTGATGAAGACTCGAAATGTTATTTGACTCCCATCTTTGTGTGGAAGGGAGGGGGTGTCTCCCTGTTTATCATCCTTCTGATTCCAGTTCTCACGACGTCTTCTAATTCCACTTCTCGAGATGTCTGGAAAACTTATCCCTTTCTTGCTATGGTACGGACGCATTTTAAGTTCTACGATCAGTCGGTTGACATCCTTCGAACGATTCGGTCCTCTCGCTCTCTTGTTCTGAGTTTTGTTTGTTGCGGTTGATTTTATAATACTGTCGGTTGATACTTCTGATTTCCTTTTTTTATTTGTTTTTTTTTTTTTGCAATTTGCAAAAAAAGAGTTTACGCAATCGTGACAGTATCCAAAATTTAATTCAAGTGGATTAATCGAATTTAGTGAAAGTACAGTGATTTGTTAGTAATCAACTTGTGAAAATAGTGACTATGGCTTTAAGTAAATCCGAGTGTCCTTACAATCTTTGTATTGACAACAGGGTAAAGGACCTCTTTCCTACTTACGAAGAAGAATTGGTAAGTTTTTTTTTCTGATTTTGATTATAAGAATTAAATTTTCATGATCCCGGGTTTTCTTTATACTTCGAAGTTCACCTTTTTTTTTTCTTTTTTATTGTTGTTTAGATTACGCCCAGGGTCCCTTGTATAGCGGGGTGTAAGTGGCGTAAGTGACTCAAAAAAAATTTCTTTTGTTTCTTTCTTGTGACGAAATTATGGATTTGATTGATTTTTAATTATTATCTTTTATTTATTTTAGTGTATTAGTTTTAGTGAGTATAAAAGGTTTTGAGAAATCGGGAAAAATTAATACAGGTTCTTTGCATAATTTTTCTCGTAGTATATCGAAAGCTTCTTGCGCCTTTTCATTCCACTCAAAGGGCACATTTTGTTTGAGTAGATTACTTAATGGCTTAGCTATTTTTGAAAATAAGTCGATAAACCTTCGATAATAACCAGCTAGACCTAAAAATTGTCGTATGTTTTTAACAGTTTTTGGTCGCGGAAATTTTCTTACAGCTTCTACCTTCTTAGGATCGGGACAGATTCCCTGATTACTTATTAAATGTCCTAAGAAACTCACTTCGGTACGAAGAAAATCACATTTATCCGGTGACAATTTAAAATTGGCGGCTTTTAATCTTTTTAATAATTTCGCGACATTTTTATTATGCTCTTCTACTGTTTTTGCATAAATTATTATATCATCCAGGTATACGGAAGCATCACGTGGCCTGAATCTAATTCTTGTAAGTCTTCAGGCGAGACAGTGAGCAAGTTTACGGGTTTCTCTTCTTCTTTCATAGGCGTTGACAGAATTATATATATTTATATATAATTCTGTTGATGCATCGCATGAACGTAGCAGGCATAGAAGTTAACCCTTGAGGGCATACGTTCCATTCATAGAAACCGGCATTCATTACGGTGAAAGCGGTTTTGTGACGATCTTCGGGGTGCAATGGAATTTGATAATAACCCGATGCAAGATCTAAAACTGTAAAGTATGTTGAGCCTCCGAGTTGATAAAAAATGTCTTGAATATTCGGAAGAGGGTAGTTGTCAGTTATAGTAACCTCGTTTAATTTTCGCTAATCCAAAACTATTCTGTATCTTGGATTCCCATGACTATCGTCTTTTATTCTTAGACACCAAAGTGGACTATTATGATCAGAATTTGACGGTGAAATAAGTCCGCCGTCCAGAAATTCTTTAATTTTTGCCATAATTGGACCTCTGTGTGCTCTAGGAGGGAGGTACGTTTTAACATTTATAGGACGATTATCTATAGTCGGAATGCGATGTTGAATTATGTGTGTCGTAGTGAGTTTTTCCCCTGGTAAATGAAACTGCTCGTGATAAGTGTCAACAAGCTCTTCAATAGCTTTTCGTTCACTCGGCTTAAGGTGATCGAGGCGTAACAGTGTTTTGACTCTCTCACAGCGGGGAACTTCGTCCGCTTCGGGGCTAATGAACATGACAGAGCGATAGGATCCATCATGATTTTGTTCACTGTAGGGATCCTGACAATCGTTTAAAAGTTCTTCTATTTTTTTACATTCATACAAATATTGATCGGTTTCTTCTGAATTTCCTCCCGATAGAAATAAACGTAGATTGTCATTTTTCTTATCAGTAATCGGGATTATATTCCCTAATTCTCTATTCATTGCTTGGAAATTATATAATTCTGAATTTTCGTCCCTTTTGATTAGGTTCCGAAATTTGATTGTCTTAGTTGTTGCAAAAATGTCGACAAAATCCTCATAATTGTTAAATAATGGCGATGTTTTTTCAACCTTCCTTTTTACTTTTATTAATTTCGGAATCGTACCTTTACTTATTGCATTTTTCTTACGAAATTTTTTTATTGATTTTCTAATCTCAGTATCGCTGTCACTCCCTGAATTTGATGAGTCAGGCTTAAATTTGTAAACTTGTTCAAGGTTTGTATCCCTAAAGCTAACACTTTTCTTCGGTGAAATTTTAGCAGGAAAATTCATAGTGGGCGTTGTTCTTTTTCTAGCTGGCAGACGTCCCGTCGAGTGTGTCGCGATAGAGTGCATGACGTCGGTTAGCGTGGACCCTCTGCACGCGTCGTCTCGACCTCTGGTATCAGAATTCTTTTTCACACGTGTTTCTTCTTCTAATTTCTCCAAAATACATGACTTCGAGTCATCGCGATCTTCATCATTTGCTTGTTCATTGCAAACATATATTCTTGTATTATTTTTATTAACGTAGTCCCATTTAATGTCACGATTGTTCCCAATAATTAGTGCTTGACCTCTGTGGCGTGGAGGTGTTATTACACTAAATTCTAAATTATCATTTTCTTTATTTTTATTTAATTCACTATAATTTACTGCATCAATATTTTCAGTTATCCCTTGTATATTTTTATCTTGACAGTCGATTTCACTGTGTTCGTTTAATTATTATCCCGATTGTTATTATTTCCGTTAAAAGACGGAGGACGAGTGTTGTTCGGATTCCAATTTGATTGTGGTGAGCGGTTATTATTTAGTTGTAAACAGAATTTTAAGCAGTTCATGGCGACGTGTTCTGCTTCATTGCAAAAATTACACATTACTTCTGGGACGGCTTCCACAACGTTTACTCTTCGAGTTTCTTTTGGTTTTAATCGCCCTTCTTCTCGTCTCGAATTTTCGTCACTCTCTCCTGTATACGCAAAATCCCTCTCGATTTCTATTGCCTTTTTACGAGCTTTCTCTAGTATTTGTAAATCACCCATCCTTGTTTGTATTTCCCATCTAAGCCCTCGAATAAAAAATCTACTACGCTCTCCATTGGGCGTTGTTTGATTTTTGCTAGTTCTCCCGAAACTTCGTGATACGTTTTTGATGATCCGAAATTACTCTCAAAGAATTGAGTAATTTCGTCGATGGTTTTAAATTTTTGTCCCCTCGCGCACGCTAACGCATCGCCATAAAGTCGCATTCGAATAAGACGCGCACAGTCTTCCTCATTTCCTTCGGGGAGAATTTCTTTCGCCTCTGCGCACCCATCGACAAACTGCGTTACAGATATATTTGATCCATTAAAAAGAGGAATTAAATCGAGCGTATCTTTTAAAGATATTCCTTTTATTTGAGGAGCCATTTTTTTCTTGTTATTTTCAAGAAAAAAATGGGTCCTCAATTTTTGCTCTCACTATTTCCTTCGCTTATTCTTCCGTCAAAATTTAGATGCGTTTTCGGAGCAATTATTTGTAAAGGGTTTATTATAGTTCCAGTATGGGTAGAGAATTGTTCCTTATTCTCTGAGTAGTCACAAGAGTTGTTAGGACTATTTTTAAACGCGGTGATTCCCCAAAAACTCGAGATCCGTCGGCAGACGTAGTCGTATACGCTGGAAAATCTTTCTCCCTTTCTAAGTTTTTCTCCTAGTTCATCAACGTTCTCGGGACTTAGAAAGTAATTGTCTAAAATTTCTTTTTTCACGCAGGGACTTAACTGATTTTTCAATTGATTCGCAAATTTACTACGTAACTCTGCTGCTTCTCGCGCGACTTCTTCAGACGATTCTACAAGGGACTGATTCGATAGTAACCCTATCTGTTTACTCACGGGTATTAAATAGAGATAAACTCTTTTCTATTCTTTTATAACTCTGATTTGCTTTTTTTTCTAACGCTGAATCTATTGGATCATTTCTCTTTTGTGAGTCCGAATATTGATTTATTATTCGTAAATCGGGGTTTAAAAGACTGTCGTCTAAATCAAATGTTCGATTTCCACGAGTTTTTGTTACATTCGCTTCCCAGTTTATTATAGTTTTTCCGCTTTCGTCACCACTCTACATAATTAATTTTTCGGACAACTTTCATTTTTTAATTCTTGCGTTTTTAATTTGTTTAACCTAAATTCTCTTCCGAATTTCAATAATGCATCGAATTTCTTTTCTACTTCAATTTGAAATTCTGACAACTCGACGTTATTTTTCTGATTTACTTGACTCGCCGTCGCAATGGCTTGGGGATTCTCTGCTGATGATTTCGCCTCACTCAATCGTTTTTCTAAATTTTCCCTCTCGATTGCTAACTTTCGAAGGAATCTCAACTTTCCACCTCTTCTATTTTTAAGCGTTGCCTTAGCTGATTTATTCTCGGTATTCATTTATTTTATTTTGCGTGTAAAAAGGAAAAGAAGGTGTTTGTTAATTGATACGGGTTACCTAAGGAGTTAAGGTGAGGATTATTTATCAAAAACAGGTCGCTCAACCAGGCGATTTTGTGATTTTACAAGGAGAGGATGGTTTGCAAAAACAGGTCGCACAAAGAGGCGATTCTCTGATTTTTCAAGGAGAGGAGTGTTTGCAAAAACAGGTCGCACAAGGAGGCGATTCTCTGCTTTTACGAAGGAAAGGAAAAAGGATTACGCAAAATAAAGTATTATGTAAAAAAAATCACTTTCTTAAATCTTAAGTTAAACCATCACTTTCTTAGTTTTTAAGGAAATTTCTCTTAACTATCCCTGGTTAGACGTGATTTTAAGTTTCAATTTCACAAGCTTTATCTAATAATCACTCAAAAGGACTGAATTTTCTGCGTTTCAAAATGATATTTCCCGGCCGATATACCAAAAATTATAAGTAAATAACCTGTTATGTCCTAAGCTATTGAAAGCTGTCGTCGGACAGTAACTCTACGGGTTATTTCGCTTTTATAAGCACGGACGAAGACAAAGCTTCAGAGAGCGAAGCTGAGCGCCGTCGGTGCTTGGCTACCTTCGCGGTGTTTTGTAGAACGGCCTCCAGTAACCGCCGGAAAAATCCTTTAGAATTCGCACTGTCCTGTTGTACGCACCGATTTTAATTATATTCTCTCTGTAGCTAATTTTGAGAGAGGGTTGCACGGATGTTACTTTAATAGTGATGTAGTTATCGCGAATGTGGGGCTAATGGGGAATTTAGCTAATGAGAGAGAAAGATAGAAATGCGCAATAGAGGCATGCAGCCTGGGTAATTAAATTCACTTACCTTTTCCTTTTTATTCTGCAATGACCTGCTCTCCTCCCAGCACGTCCTCTCAACAACTTTGAACTCGGCTTCCAAGCGGAGGATCTCGAATCGAATGGGGCGACAGGGATCAGGAGCTTTCAGTTAATAATTCACTCGCGTTTTAAAATGATATAAAGTTTATTCAATTGTCACAAAATTTGGTAACGCTTGCCCGCAACTGGCTAGATTTCCGTATTATTTGGTTATTAAAAATAACGAACCACAACGTAATAATGATAAATACACAATTGCAAATAAAGTGATATAATAATCAATAATCTGAATGTTCGAGTTGTCTCAATAACCGAAATGTTCTGCACCAATTCGAATTTTTCTAAGTTGTACCAATTCGAAATATTCTAAGTTTTGACCCGTCGGAAATTTTATAAGTCCCGATGCACCGAAATACTTCTAAGTCCAATACTAAACCGGATTCGGGCAGAGCTTTCGCGTGGTAACGAATTTTTGATGCAGACTGGCGATCTGCGGACCTGTTGCTGGGCTTTTTTATACTCTCGTAGGAGAGGTACTCTCCGATTTTCGTTTACTCGGAGGGGTGGGTGTTTGACCAATTAGGAGGCCTAGATGCAGCTTCTTGCCTTATATGGAACTTTTTATGCATGTGAGGTTGCTGTTAGGGCCAATCAGAAAACCAGAGTAAAAATCCTCTCCTCTAGTACATCGAGTCCCCTAGTGCTCTTCTCCTGTCAAATTCGTCTCTGATTTACCTTCTTTATCTACAGACTGATGGAAGCTTCTTCTGTGCATTTTGAGCCGACTTGCTCGGTGTCCTCTTTGATAGCTCTTCGAGCTTCTAGCGCGCGTGACTTATGTGTCATTTGCCGATAGCGTTGCGTGCTTTGTGGCCCCTCTTCATTGCCCGTGCGTCGCTTTCGTGTATGCGCGGTCCATGATGTACAGTAGACTTCTTGTTTTTTTTCCTCTGCTCTACTTGCATCCGCTGTATTCCCATCGTGGAATCGAGATGTGTGTGTATCGGTATGCCCCGCTTAGCTTTGAGTTTCTGCTGTAATCTTGCAACGTGTACGTGCATATCGGTGTGCTTCGCTTGGTCTCTTGCCTCTGCTGTAGAGTCGTAGTATGTGTGCGCGCATATTGGTGTTTCGTTTTATTATTATTTTGCGTGCATTTACTATTATTGATTTTCTTAATTGAGTTTAATTATCTTACGTTGTCGTTCCTTATTCTTATCCTGATAACCCAATTCATTCAATTAATTATTGAATTTGTTTAATTAATTGTAACTTATTGTATGCTACATTCTAGTAGGAAGGGTATTTATGGCTTTATTTTATAATAGTTTATCCTATAGATTTTTAGTATTTTGAAAATGCGAAAGAAAATGAACATTTCACAGAATGTTGGCTGTATTGAATATATTCATTTATACTCGATGGTAATTAATTCTGGTGGAAGGTTTTTGAAATCTTGCTTTTGATTGGTTTGAATTTGTCTACCTGGCAATCTGATTAAAGCATTCCAAAAACGTTCCATAAGAATGAACTAACATCGAGTGTTCATCAAGGGGCACGACAGCGCTGCGATGGCAAGAAAAAAAAGGAAGTTCGGTTCGAGACAGAGCCACCCTATTATACTTTGAAATTGGATTTTCTAACCTAAAAAAAAATTTCGATTGTATACAAATCATTAGTATTGCGCGTACGCTCAATATGTTGGTATGTACTTGGAATATATTAACCTAATCTTTCATTTCTAAAAAGATTTATCCGAAAATATTACTTTATTAACTTAATATTTGCAAGTTGAAAATTTGCTCGGTATATTTCTTTTCGTTAAATTTATTCTCCCGATATTTTGTCTTCTCCGGTCACGTGGCTTCCGGTGAGTTATATACGTATTATACGCCAGTGGTTACAGCAGTTAATCTACTTTACCGAAATTCGTCTGCTACTCGGTGACAGTGACACGCGATTGTGTTTATATATATATATATATATATATATATATATATATATATATATTATTGAATTGAATTGAATTGAATTATGTACTAGATATAATAATGTCATACGATTATATGCGTGATGGGATCAATCTCTACAGCAATAGTAGCTGGTTGTCTATTAAATAGATCAAGATTTCAAGGACAATTTTCTTTGTAAAAGATGCGAAATCTCCCTAAAAAAACTTTTTTCAAAAGTAATAACCTTGGCAAGAAAAAGACAGTAGTAATAAAAGTAGTGAAATCTCTAAATATAAAAATGTCAAGTAAATGTTTTTTTTGCTATACGCTGAAACGCTAGGGTTTACTCGTGCAGCCCAGCGTTCTTAAATCTAATTTCGCGCGCCGTCACACCCCAATGCATACATGGCGGCGGGCCGCCTCGGCCCAGGGTGCCAGGCATCGAGATGCCGAGGATCCCGCGTTCGCCTTTCCGTGTGAGCGCCACCGTGTGTTGGGGCCCGACGGCGTGGGAGTTGAGCTCGGCTAGCTCAAGGGGCGGGTAGAGTATCGAACAGGGTCGTGGGTTATAAAACTCATTAAAGCTTGCCGCGGATATGATATGTCGTCTTTATTCCTCATTTACTCTTTTAACAACCAACGGCAACCCGCCGAGAATCTACGGCCTCTACAATCCAGAGGCGCTACGCTGAATTAATTAACTATTATGCGGTGCGCCACACCGCCGGTCGAGGTCATCGTGAGGAGGAGCGAACTTACGCACGCGGCCACGCAACAATTTTTAGAAATTCTTATCTGCTTCCGGGAAGACCACTCGCGCCCACCGAACAATCGACGCCGACGCCACGCTCGTCAGCGCGCCGCCAGCCGACTTGTCGGTGCGGGCGAGTACCCGCCTCGCCTCTCTGGTCGTCTACCGGCCCCGACGACCAGCCCGTCCGTCGCGGCGTACTCTCGCGAGTTATGTGATTCCCCGACCCATCAAACGCTTATTTGATGGGTCGGGGATTGATGCCCGCTCCCTTATTTTTAATCCCCGAAAACCATTCACGATATGACGACCTCGACACGACCGCGCGACGACACCCAGTACTCGCTCGTACTTTACGCGCACACTTGTGCATCCTAAGAATTATTTAACGGTACTCTGATAAAGGACTAACCTAACCTAATCGCTAACTGACTTGCTAACGGTAGCTCGGTAGCGTACAGTAATCGGTAGCTGGTTGGAGTGGCGGAAGGGGCGAGGAAAGGATAGCGGGGAGGTACGATACGGGAGGAGAACGATAGCGAGGAGATATACGCCCTACCTGGGCAACGATAGCGAGGATTTGTGCGAGAGCGAGGGCGTGGAAGAGGCAAACGGTAGCTTGAATGAGGGACAACGGTAGCGTCAAGGGAACGATAGTGAGAAATGGTGCGAGAGCAAGGGCGTGGGAGAGGCAAACTGTAGCTTGAATGAGGGATAACGGTAGCGTCAAGGGAACGATAGCGAAAACGATCGAGAGCTCACATCTTTTACAACAGGCGACGAGACCTCACGGCACTCGGCTCGCCGCTATTACCGCGTTCGTCTAGATACATTGCGTCACACTAACCGTGTCGCGTCGCGTTCACCCGAGGCACAGCCGCACTAATTAGTTCGCACGCTAATACACTTTTACTTACTTGCTACGTAACGGGAGCGAAGGCGATCTGCAATGGCGCACGGATACGGTTGCTCCGAGATCGATCGAGAGCTTAGGAGAGCAGCGTAGGCGTCCTATCGGTAGAAGCGATGCGGAACGAAAGAGAACGAGCCCTCCTCAAGCGGCAACACATGGTCGCGGGGACCCCCCACGCGAACTACTCCCCCCTCTCCGCTGGGGGGTCGACCTGCCACGTTGCGCGGTTGTCGGTGCCTCGCGGCGCAAATCCTCGCTTGTAACGTGTAGTCGAACTACCACGTTACAACGCATTAAGATAAAATTAAAGTTAAAATCAGTTTTCCCAAAAAATGATATTTAAATGCGTACAGAAAGAAAAAACATTTACTTGACATTTCTATATTTAGAGATTTTACTACTTTTATTACTACTGTATTTTTCTTGCCAAGGTTATTACTTTTGAAAAAAGTTTTTTTAGGGTCTAATATTCAACAGTATATTTAATAATGACACGTCAAATAATTAAATATCATTACAATTAAATTATAAATCACGAGCAAAGAGAGCGTTTTTAATAGTATTATATTAAAGTTATTTATTATCAAGAACTATTATGGAATCTACAGTTTTTTTGAATTATTCGAATCCAAATTTCCTCTAGATATCTATACAGAGAGGTCTGCAGAATGTTCTGCAAAAATTTCTGCACATTTATTTCGTTGCCGTATGTTAAATATTTCGCGAAATTTTTGCATAATTTCTTGCAGGTTGTATGTATGATGTTTTCTGCATGTGATCCTGCTGAACTATTAACTAGTCTACCTACGGACTGTGATGTACATTATCTTATACATAATTCTACACATTACCTGTATGTTGCATACAACAGTTTTTGTAATAAGTTTTGTAGGTTCGTTTGCACAATCGATGTGGTTTTAAGTTATATGCCGATGGGAAAGAATATACGGCATGCTTACAAGGCAATATTGTGAGCTGGATTAATGTTAAGACATTAATCCAACAGATAATATCGCCGTGTAAGCGCGCAACTTCTCTTGGCATCAATATTACATTCTTTAAATAATACATAATAAACGTAATAATCATAAATGTGGTTTTTGATACACGAACTGTGGCGCTATTGCGCGGAAGTGCAGTGCTCGTAAGAAAAGGCAGCGCCACCAAACTTACGCAGCTCATTGCTCTTTTGTTGAGCAAGGTTGGCAACTTCGCTATAAGTTACATAGCACTTGGCTTGGTATGGTCTGCTAATAAGATTCTCTCATGATCGAAAAATTAAAAAGTAGATTTTGAGCAAAGTCGTGAGTGATTCCTCTTCTGTTGTAATACTTATTGTTAGATAAAAATTCATCAGAGAAAAAGTCGGAATATTTTTTTGTTAACCACTTTTATAACTGAACCTTGAAGCTACATAAGTAACATCTCAATAGAACATCGTATTCTCAATTTTAAACTTGCTTCTACAGAAAAATAACCTGGATAAAAGTCAACATTGAGCAAACGTGGCAAAGTTATATAAACATATGCCAAATTCAAGTGGAAAATGGATAAGAGAGGCTCAAAGCCCCGTAGTCTAGTTTTTAGTTATTTTCTTGGTTCAAATTACAAATAACAACCAGACGGTTATAAAAAATTAACGTTAAAACAGTAAGCTGTACTATGTATGTATGTATGTATGTATGTCTGTATGTTTTTTTGGTTTTTATGTGTCGTAGGTAGAGCAAGCTTTGCACAAGTGGCCTTCTGGCATCGTATCCCCACAGGCACTATCATTAAATAAAACTTCTGTAGGGCCCTTTAAGTAGCCTAGTTGACTTCATTTTTAAATTTTATTAGTTCCATACACCCCCATCCACCAAGGTGATTAAAGGTTCAGGTTCAAACTCGTCTTCTTTATTCTTCAATCATCCTCCTACGTCAATATAGCTGTTATCATCAACTCAGGACATGCTTTGCATCCTTGTTAATGTCTATATAGACTAGGCAGTTTGGATGGTCCTCTATTTTAAATCTGTGGAGGTACGTCCGAAAGCATCCGTGCTCCGTTAAAATCTGCGTGAGGTAGTCATTGTCTTCCTCATGTCCTCTTTGCACCCATTCCTATATTCTTGGTATAAGGCAATGTGTACATCGCCTTTTATCGCTAGAATCCCATTTTTTGCCACTTAGTCATCGTCTGCTTTCTTGCAGACCCAAATTTCATTCTGCGTGTTGTTGTTAATCCGTCTCTTCGCCTTGAATACGTCCTTCCTCTTAATTGCTAAAGGGTCAATAGATTCCATGCCTGGTATTATGCAGATCGCATCGTCCGACACCCTACGGTAAGCTGATGCAGCCCTTAGTGTATTTCTTCTGTACACTTTCGATATCTTTTGTGCATAACTTTTTACCAACATGGCATTCGTTCATATTCTTACGTGAAAAAGATTTATCCAGTCTGTTTTTAGATTAGGGGAATACCGGCTATATACAATCGGCTGTATACAAAAGTAATTGTATATAAATTATATACAGCCTATATACAGACTAGATAGAAAAAAATTCGAATGAGCGGTTCCCCTGGCAACGACTTATTAATGAGAATCATTATCATGGCAACCACGGATAATTTTTCTTGTTTTTGCTCAATTTTATATTGCCTGTATGCAGACAGTATACAGAGTGTATAAAATAAGCAATCACTTTTGTATAAAGTCTGTCTCGTCAATTGGCTGTATATAACCTGTATACAGACTAGATAAATCTTTTCCGCGTGGGCTGGAGCATCGTACAAAATCATCGATGTTATTACACTGGCTAAGAGTAATCTTCGCTTATGGGTTGGCTCTCTCACATTTGGCATCAACCTTGATAGAGCAGCACTAATTCTTGCTGCCTTATCTCCCACTATAGTAAGATGCACTTTAAATGCCAATTTTGCATATATAGTGATGACCAGTCATTTAATAATTGGTTGGGCAACAATCTTATGTCCTTCCATCGTCAACGTTATCGTCTACGTTATCTCCTTTTCTTTTGGCTACGTATAAGGATAGGCTTGTTTTATGGCTAGCAAGCTCTAGGCATGTCTCTTTTAGTTACTCATGAATTATTCGAATAGCTTCGTTAGCAATTTCTGCGGCTTCATCATTCTCCTTTGCTATTACCACAACTGCGATGTCATCTGCGAATCCTACAACTATTGCCCATTTTAGTAGTTTTAACTTTAAAACTCGTATTATCGTACATAATGTTTTAAATTTGAGGGTCCATCAATGACCTTTGGAGGACGCCTCCTGTGACTATGTAGGCTTCTGTACTATTTTCTGTAACGTATAGTAGGGTTCTATCTTTCAGGTAGTCCGATAAAATCATTCTTATATACATGGCTACTTCCTTTCAGTTTAGTGCCTTTTGTACTTTACTCTAGTTAGTCTAGTTAAACGCATTTTTGACGTCCAGTGTAATAATAGCACAGTACTTCTCGGATCCTTCCTTCCATCGTTTCCTTTTTGTCGCTAATTGAACAGTGTAGATCACTAAGCTAACAGCAGCTAGGGTAGAGCGCTTCGCTCTGAAGCCAGATTGGTGATCAGCTAGTTCACTCACGATGCGGCTTCTCTGAGTTGCTTATCTCTTCTTAGTAGCAGCAAGAAACGTTATTTTTTTCTAATTTGTAGGAAACGTTCTTTCCTTAAGATGCGAATTATACAAGTCTACGAAGAATTTAGGCCAGGCGTAGATGGCACATTCTAATGCAATATTCGGTATGCCATCAGGGACTGGAGCCTTGTTGTTTCCCACCCTTTTGCATGCAGTCAGCAGCCTCTTTGTTATAATTAGGGTAATAGTTTCATTGTCTGTCCTTTTATCGATATCATATATTTTTTCCAATTGAAGGGGAAACAGTGTAGTCACGATGTGGTACATTAATTCCGTACACTTGAAATATCGTTCGTAACTTCCCTTTATCTTCTTCATTACTTCTTTTAAAGGTTGGCCCCAAACATCAAGTTCAACTTCGTCCTGCATTTCTTAAAAGCTCATTTGCTTGTTGTCACGAATTAACCTTTTGAGTGTCCGCTTAGCGTCCTTTATTTCCAGCTCTCGGGCTTTTACTATATTCTGATCCTCTACTGGTCTTATAATATTTCTTTCTCGCCCGCTGTTCCGCTCTCCTAGTTCGGTGGCACTCGCCACAAGAACTCTTAACTCACCACCAGTATACTGGTTGTCGTCTCAGATTTGGTATCCTTCTTGGCATGGCGGCATCACAGGCTTGTATGATGTTACTTATCACCTGCACAGTTTTACTGTTTGCCAAGCTTGTCTTTGTACTCGCGTTTGTTTCTCGCATTCACTTACGTAGCTCTATTATTAGCGCCTGGTGACCACTATAATTTAGTGCTGGTGTCACGTCGTGCGACTAATCGCATACATTTATTAAAAAACTGAAAGCGTGATAATCATTAGAATACAAACATTGAAATTTAAAATCTCTAAAGAAAAATGCATTGTATACGCTGTACGGTTTCGACATACGGTCGAATGCATGTCAGTGTCAAGTCAGCGAAATGATCAATCAGCAATTCGTGACATTGTAAGCGAGCGTTACTTTTAATGTATTCATTCTCCATAATTTTCAGTATGTAAATATTGCAAAAATTACTTACGAACGAAGATTTTAAGAAGCCTTATACGCGCTCAAATGAGCAGTTTATAGTCAGTCACGGGCTCTGTACGTGTCGGTTCGACAATTGGCGATGCATTATTTGCAAAAGCAGCTTCAGTTATAAATATAAAAATCTCATTTCATCTCTGTTAAAAGTGAACAATATTTGAACTAGAATCTGCATTCTGTAGACTAAACATCGCAGTACTAAAAGGTAAGTTCTTCTTATTTATTTACTAGCAGTGAGAGTGTTAACATTTATTACCTTTGCCAGAAGCTAAGGATCTCTATTACAAAATTTTAGAGCAGGTAATCGACCAGTTCGCGTCTTACGACACAAGAATAGTATTAGGCGATTTCAATGCTAAAATAGGTAGGGAGGAAATGTTTAGGCCTACTATAGGGAAGGAAAGCCTGCATGAAGCCAGCAATGATAACGGTATTAGGGTCATAAATTTCGCGACAGCAAAAGATCTTATAATCAAAACTACGTGTTTTAAGCACAAGGACATACACAAGGCAACGTGGACATCGCCGGACGGGGCCACACAGAACCAAATTGATCATTTCCTCATTGAAAAAAGACGTCATACTAACGTTCTCGACGTAAGGGCTTATAGAGGGACAGATAACGACTTGGACCACTTCCTATTAGTAGCCAAATTAAGAGCTAGTAGCCAAATAGTAAGCGAACAAGCAAGGTAGAAAGCTTAGATATACAGAAGCTACAAGATAGAACAGAGCGAATTAGATACCAGACAGAAATTAATAACAGGTTTCAGGCACTTGAACAAACAAACACATCGCCGGAGAGGAATGACGAACCGAATAGCTTATGGGGGGACATCGAAAAAACAGTAAAAGAGGCCGCGAACAAAGTACTGGGTAAAAAGAAAAAGCCAAAGAGCAAACCATGGTTTGACGAAGAGTGCGAACTCTGGTTTGAAAGGCGCAAAAAGGCTAAATTAGATAGCTTACACAACAGAAGCGATAGGACCGTAGAAGAGTATTCTAACATAAGGAAACAGACGGGCGCGATCTACAGAAATAAGAAGCGGGAGTATCATAAGAAACATATTAGGAGAATAGAAACTAATAATAAGGAAAATAACCCCCGCGAAATGTACAAATGGATTAATTCCATCAAAAAGGGTTTTAGGAGTAGAGCGCAATTGATGAAGGACGAAAACGGGGACCTCGTAACAAATGACAAAGAATTACTGTCGCTGTGGAAAAATTATTTTGATAAATTAGGGGACGAAATTCACACTGCTGAACTCCACGTGGAGGAACCGAGCTACCAAGAAGTAGAGGCCGCAATTAAAAAACTAAAAAACAACAAAGCCGCGGGAAATGACTCTATACCAGCCGAGCTACTAAAATATGGGGGCGTCGAGCTCACTTTTAAAATCTATAAACTAGTATGTGCCATCTGGAAAAATGAAACAATGCCGGAAAACTGGAAAGAATCCATCATCATACCGATTTTTAAAAAGGGAGATAAGACAGACTGCAATAACTATAGGGGTATCTCACTTTTAGCAACGTGCTACAAAGTTCTGTCAAACGTAATACAAGCTAGACTCACCCCATTCGCGGAAGATATAGTAGGAGATTATCAGTGCGGATTTCGGCGCAACAGATCGACGAGCGATCAAATGTTTACCATAAGACAGTTGTTAGAGAAAAAGTGGAAATTTTGCGAAACCATACACCAACTATTTATAGATTTAAAAAAAGCGTACGATTCTATTAAGCGAAGAAAAGTGTATCAAATTTTAGTACTTCTCAGTGTACCAAAAAATCATAAGATTGATTCAAATATGTCTGAATAGAAGTACGGGAAAGGTCCGAGTAGGCGGTAATGTATCAGAACTCTTCACGAAACGTAATGGTTTAAAACAAGGGGATGGGCTCTCTACGGTACTATTCAGCTTAATGTTAGAGTTAAAACAATGCAGGTTAGCCAGCTGGGCGCAACGCTTAATGGAACGACACAGATACTAGGCTACGCAGATGATTTGAATATACGGGGAGATTGTAGGAAAACGGTATCAAGAAACGCGGAAATCCTCATAAAAGTGGCAAAGTATACAGGGTTAGAAGTGAGTGAATCCAAAAGAAAGTACATGATTGTGGATAAACTAGGCATCTGCAGAGGGGAACGAAATCTCAGAGTTGAGAATTTTACTTTTGAAAATGTTAGTGAATTCAGGTATCTGGGTACGACCATAAATGATAGAAACAAGATTAATATCCAAATAAACAAGAGACTCCATTCGGGTAATGCTTGCTTCTACGCCACAAGTAATTTACTTAAGTCAAGGCTATTGTCTAAAAACGTTAAAATAAGAATATACAGGACAATAATACTGCCGGTGGTTCTGTACGGATTGCGAAGTGGTGACCGTCAAGGTAGAAATCTCTCTCTCTCTCTCTCTCTCTCTCTCTCTCTCTCTCTCTCTCTCTCTCTCTCTCTCTTTTCCATGATAGAGCTGCACCACTCTATGAGTTGGTACTAATAAAATTGGAAATCTGTTTTGTAGAAAGGAGAGATAGAAATAGCAGTCGGATGATTTCCACTAGTTCCCATCGGAAAGAAAGAGAGAGAGAGAGAGAGAGAGAGAGAGAGAGAGAGAGAGAGTATCAGACCATGCCACGCTATACTACGTACCTTCTCCACCAGCTTTACTACTACGATCTCGCCGGTCCACACGCATACACTACGTGGAAGAAGCCAGCGTAGCGCCGAACTAGCGTGAGTGAAGAAGAGAGCGAACCACTGGGAGGGGAAAAACCGCATCGTGCGAATCTGCTCACAGCTCACCGATAAGCCGAGCGTGAGTGTGTCAGAGCAGTTGTATGAGTTTGCGAATTATTTAGCCAGAATGACATAATGTAATTTGCAAATCGAAAATTATGTACTGAATGAAGGAGTAATACTGACTCGCGAGAGTGTGTTTCTGAGCAAAATGTTCTGTCGGAAGCTTGTAAAACAACAATAAATTAACGAAGTATGTATAGCGCATACGCGCAATTGTATGCGAGACCTCGTGTCAAAATTCGCCGAGGAAATTTCAGAGTACGAGACAACAACAGTACGTGAGGAAGGAAGTTGCAGATCAAGTGTAAACCAGGTATAAAGACAAATAATTAGTGACAATGAAACTTTTGCAGCCGGATTATCGTCGGTCTGTTAATGAAAGTGAGAATAAACATTTCCTAGAATAATTGTAAGAAAAAGTACAATCTTAATTTAATTTCATTGACCCAAGACCTATCACGATCTAATTTCCTCCAAGGGAGAGATTCTCCTTTAGCCGGACACACGCGAATGTAAATCGATAAGAGTCAAGCCGACCTGGTGCCCATTAGTAAATTCTGTCGGAACGTGTTTAACCACTAGATGAACTGCGATAGATCTCGTGTCTTTCGCAGAAAATCCACCTCGTTACAGGATGTGAAACGTGGGCTCTCACTAAGCAGGCGGACAACCGTTTTAGGGTATTTGAAAATAAAGTCTTGCGAAATATATACGGGCCGAAGAAAGATGAGAAAACCAAGGAATAGAGGTGACTACATAATGAGGAGTTACGCAATCTGTACTCGTCACCAAATATTAACAGAATAATAAAATCACGCAGATTAGGATGGGCAGGGCATGTAGCGAGAATGGGAAACGACCGTACGGCAGCGCATGTCTTGAAGGGCAGGCTGATGGTAACGCAACCTTTAGGTAGACCTAGACGCAGATGGGAAGACAACGTAAAAGCGGATCTAGTAGAAATAGGACGGGTGAGTATCGATCGGATGGGTGCATCTTGGGTGGGGTTGACACAAGACAGGGCAGCGTGGAAAGCTTGCGTAGATAAGGCGACAAACTTTCGAGTTCCAAATGCCACTTAAAAAAAAAATGATTGGATGAAATTGAATCTGAAAGTATTAAATAAAAAAAGTGTAACGTTATGATTAAAGCGTCTGATCGTTATTAACATTAAAAGTGTAAAGATCAAAACCTCATTCATGTGAAATGCTCACTTCTTTCGCGTTTTAATATGTTACAATAAAAAAATTAATAAGATTAATCATAATAAAATTAGTCAACCAACACCCTTTCTATTAGAATGCAGCAAAAGATTAGATTAATGAATTTTAAATAAAAATTTGATAAAGAAACTAGAGGTCAAAATAGGATGTTAGGAATATCCGAATAGAAATAAATGAAATCATTAAAGATTATAAAATGCGATGAGAAGAAACTTAAGTTAAATCAGAGAAAAATCGAATCCGGACACTATCACACACACACATATATACACACATACAGAATCGAAGGAAGGCGACAGTCAGCAAAGGTAGAGAGTTCACTCAGAGACAGGAAAAAAAGCGCTCGTACTCGGGTCACGTATAAAAATTGAGTCGCTACGAGAAGGAGAAGGTAACTATCAGTAGAAGAAGATAGTGCATGCAGAGACAGGAGGAGAGCCACTTGCACTTGCCCCGTGCATGAAAAATCAAGCCGCTACGAGAAGAAGAAGGTGACTATCAAGAGAAGAAGAGAGCACAGGTAGAAAAGCGCACGCGCAAGCCACCGAATACAGACCTCCGTCACGCACACAACAAAGAGCTGTGAACAAAGGAAGGTCAAAGTGACCTTAAACCACACCAGATAAGGAGCTATGCGACGTGCAAGCTCCCTCATTCGACGAACGATCCTCTGATAGTTATTCCTATACGCCAAAGTAGAACCGCAAGAAAGCTAGAAAAACTAGAAGAAAGAGATGAGCAACCTCCATATAAGAAAATATTCAGCTTTTGAAACTTCTAATTGACCGTCTCCTCTCTCACACACACTAGATACAGAAATGAAAGGGGGTGACAAGGAGGATTTTGGGTATAAAAGGCTCTGAGCACTAGGCCGAAGGGAACAGTATTTCTTAAAAATTAGAGCAACGCATTAGCTTTGCCCGAATCCAGACCGGTACGTCGGGTCGGGCTTTAACTTTTACTTGTAACTTCTGTTAGGACTTAGAATATTTTCGGTTGTTCAAAACCTTATAATATTTTCGACAGTTCGAAAATTAAAATATTTTCTTTCTTAGATCGCAAAGGTAGTCAGGCACTGATGGCGCTAAGACTTAGCGTCTTAAAACTTTATCGTCATCTGTGCTTATAAAGCAAATTAACCCGTTGAGTTACTGTCCTGTAACATTCTCATCAGCTTAGGACATAACAGGTAGATTATTTTTTTGGTGCATGTGTAACGTCGCCGACTTTTTAGAAAATAAATATTTTTCTCAGAAAATAATATAAATGCCAAACAGACGACGCGATATGCTGTGTATACATTAGATTGTATATGCACGAGCATCCCGTCTGTCTACAAAAAAGTTATCCTCACATACTAAAAATAATCTCTCCGCGATATACCTACGAGTTTCTGGGTTTTCGGGTTTTACGTTCCCAGAGACTTTTTCTTAGTAAAGTAAGTGGAATCTTAAGTGTCGCCGCTTTCCTTTGGAGACGCGCCGCTCGAATTATCACTGAGTATATTTTTTCTTAAAACTATAGGCTAACAGGGCCAGCTGCAAACTATAAAATTCTAGATATCACCCTATTTGTTTCCAGTTTTACGACTCAAAGCACTAGGAAAATTTCGGGCGGTATATTTAAAATAATAAATATATAATAAATATTTAAAATTCAAAAATTTTAAAAATTTCAAAAATTTTAAAAATTTCAAAAATTT